>ML421236.1:5033-55225 GCA_005239525.1 Nicotiana knightiana | reverse complement strand
CTTTCTGCCTCCACTTCGAACTTATGAATTGCACCCCCAATTTGGCATCAAGTTTTCGGTTATGCTCCAAGGGTGGTGGAACAAATATAATTGGCCCAAGCAACCACTGTATTATTTTATACTTCTTGGCTTTTAGATGAGGTATGTACTCCTGTCTTTCTGGCACAACAAATTCCAGAATGTAAGTATCCTGTTCCTCATTCCTTGACTCCTCAATCGGCTCAAATGACTCTATTTCCATATCCTCATCGAAGCACAATGTGGAAAAATGTTTAGAGTGAGGACCAATGCGCTCAAACACATGAACTGCAAGACTTTCAACATCCTCAACAACAATCACACTAGAGTCGATTAAAGTTGTATCCTCAACGCCCCTGGCTGACTCTAGTATTACTTCTTCAACATCGGCATCCTCAAATTCTAATTGGTTAGAGTGCTGGGTTTCTACTTTGGACACCTCCATTGGCACCTCAATTCTCATCTCTGATGTACACTGCTCCTGGCTACTATCCATAATATTAGAATATTGAGCGTTAAAATCTTCAACTAGTTGACTCGTTTGAGCATCCAAGTTGAGAATAGTTTTATCTTGACTTTGTACCTGCAGTTGTAACTCTTCCTGTTGTTCCAGAATGCACTTCATCATATCCTCTNGGAATATTTTGATAATTTTGCTCTGGGTGGTTTCCTCCATAATATGCATAATGAGGATCAAAAGTAGAATTACCAACATCCAAACTCTCATAATTCCATGATGCCATGTTTTTTTTTCAAATTAACAAATACAACTAAAATAAAGAAAATAAAAATCAAATACCAAAAAAAAAATATTCAAACTTGAAACCTAGTAATATGTACATCTACAGCTACACTTGATAATACCGTTAATTCCCCGGCAACGCCGCCAAAATTTGATCACGCTCAACTATGTCTAATAAAAGACTAAGTGGGCGTTGCAAATATAATTCGGGGTATTATGCCCGGAGTCGATCCCACAGGGAATTTACGTATCAATCAAGTTGTTAGAATACTCAGCTTTCACTTGATGTTATTGAAATACTAACATTAAAGATTAAAACTAAAGATTAACTACGCTAAGGTGTAAACGATTATAATAAAGATCTAAGGTTATGGTTTCCCCCGTCGGTGAATTTACTTCTCGGATACTTTATATAGCTTGATTAGTTGTCTTTATCAATCATGAACACTCTATTTACCATAAATCTCTCTCAAGTAATTATGATAATTTACTAGACGCACTCTCTCAAGTTACGCTAGCTAGATTGCATTACAGTTCACTTTAGATTGCACCCGAGGTATCGTTATCTCTAATCCAACCTCTAAACCCTCGGTTATGACTTTCGTCTATACTCTGGGAGTGGTGTTGTTCAAACAATTACCTAAATATGCACTCTCTCTCAAGTAGATACATAATAAATAGGCACAGCTAATTGATGGCCATTCAATTAACTACAACAAGAACATAGTTGAACAAATAGAGATTAATCAACCAATCAGAACTATATTATAACACAATAAGTTCATCCCCCAACGGGTTCTACCAAAATCCTAGATTAAAGAAGTTAGCTAAACATGTTCAAAAGAATCAACTCTAAAATAACTTGCATAATGAAACTACAAAGTAATGAAGAAAATCTGTACAAATTGAGGTCTTTGGGGTCTATTTATATGTTTAGGACAAACCCTAAACGTGTAGGAGACTTCTATTCCAACCGGGAAACACTTAAACTCGTCAAAACTCGGAATTGACCGGAACTAGGGACCCGGGCATTTGGGCTCAAACGGCCCCTGAAGGCCAGGGAAAGCCTGGCGTTTGGGCTCTAACGCCCCCCTAACGCCAGGGGCTGCCTGGATTTAGGGGCCAAACGCCCGGCTGTCGCCCGGGTGTTTCCTCTTCGACCCTTAAGCGTATTTTCGACGTATTTGCATCCCTTTAGCTCCGTTTCCATCTCCACTTCACCTACACATGAAATAAACTCCATTAAGCACATAAAAAGTGTGTTTTTATCATTAACGCACATAAAATATAAGGAATATAACATATTAAACCATGAATTCTAGCCTCGCATCTGTCAAACAAGAGACCTCGCTATTCCAGTGGATTCAGCGATGCCTCATCTGGAGGCGGGGTTACTTTTAGCAGAGGCCATTATTCCAGGCCATTTCATTCAGCACTTCATGCATCTCATGGTACCTCAGGTGGTCGTTTTTCTTATATGCCTCCTTCTGCTCAACCAGTCTATAGTGTACCATTAGCTCTTATCAGAGCACCTCCTCTGCAGAGTTATTATCATGGTCAGCTGGCTCGTCAGGGTCAACCTCTATATCAAGAGGGATGCTTTGAGTGTGGTGAATATGGGCATATTCAGAGAGCTTGTCCAAGGTTTTCGGGTAATCAGCTTCAGTATCAGGGTTCTCGTGCCATTGTTCTGGCACCCGCTGCAGCACCACCTGCCCAGCCAGCCAGGGGTAGGGGTCAGCTATCCAGAGGTAGGGGCCATATTGTTAGAGGTGGAGGCCAGCCCGCTAGAGATGGAGGCCTTCCCACTAGAGGTGGAGGTCCGCTTATTAGAGGTCCTCCTAGAGACGTAGGTCAGGGTGGTGGGGCCCAACCCTGGTTATATGCATTTCCAGCCAGACCTGAGGCGGAGTTCTCCAATACTATTATCACAGGTACCATTTCAGTTTGAAATAGAGATGCTTTAGTTATGTTTGATGCAGGGTCTACTTAATATTACGTCATCTTATTTTGCTTCGTATTTGGTTGTGCCCGCGATTCCTTGAGTGTCCCTGTTTATGTTTCTACGCCCGTGGGGGATGCTATTGTCGTAAATCGTGTCGTTCGTGTGTGGTTGTTATTGAGGGTCTTGAAACTAGTGTGGACCTTTTGCTTCTTGACATGGTTGATTTTGATATCATATTGGGAATGGATTGGCTGTCGCCTTATTATGCCATCTTGGAATGTCATGCCAAGATAGTTACATTAGTATTGCTGGGGTTGCCTCGATTAGAGTGTAAAGGAACTCCTGGTCATTCTCCCAGCAGGGTGATTTCTTATACCAAGGCTCGTCGCATGGTTGAGAAGGGGTGTTTGGCTTATTTGGATCATGTTCGTGATTCTAATGCTGAGACTTCTTCTATAGATTCGGTGCCTGTTGTTCGTGAGTTTCCCGAGGTATTTCCTGCAGACCTGCCGGGGATGCCGCCCGACAGGGATATCTATTTTTGCATTGATGTAGCTCCGGACACTCAACCCATTTCTATTCCTCCATACCGGATGGCCCCACCAGAATTGAAAGAACAGTTGCAAGACTTGCTTGATAAGGGCTTCATTAGACTTAGTGTCTCGCCCTAGGGTGTACCGGTTTTGTTCGTGAAGAAGAAGGATGGATCGATGAGAATGTGTATAGATTACCGACAGTTGAACAAAGTTACTATCAAGAATAAGTATCCATTGCCGAGAATTGATTATTTATTTGATCAGCTTCAGGGTGTCAGGGTGTTTTTGAAAATCGATTTGAGATCGAGCTACCATCAGTTAAAGATTAGGGCATCCAATGTCCCTAAAACAGCCTTTCGGACAAGGTATGGACACTAAGAATTTCTGGTGATGTCTTTTGGCTTGACTAATGCCCCAATAGCATTTATGGACTTGATGGATCGGGTTTTCAAGCCTTATATGGATTCCTTCGTAATTGTGTTCATTGACGATATTCTAATATACTCCCGCAATCGGGAGGAGTACGAGCAACACCTCCGGATAGCCCTCCAGACTTTGAGGGATAGTCAGCTGTATGCTAAATTTTCAAAGTGCAAGTTCTGGTCGGATTTAGTAGCTTCTTGAGTCACATCGTATCAACAGAGGGTATTCAGGTAGATCCTAAGAAGATAGAGGTAGTCAAGAAATGGCCTAGACCCACTTCAGCCACAGAAATCAGGAGCTTCTTGGGTTTGGCGGGTTACTACCGTCGTTTTGTGGAGGGGTTCTCATCCATAGCAGCCCCAATGACTAAATTGACTTAGAAAAGTGCCCCATGCAAGTGGTCGGACGAGTGTGAGGCGAGCTTTCAGAAGCTTAAGACAGCTTTGACTTCAACACCGGTGTTGGTGTTACCATCAGGTTCGAGATCTTTCACGATATATTGTGATGCCTCCCATATTGGGCTCGGAGCAGTATTGATGCAGGAAGGCAGGGTGATTGCATATGCGTCTCGGCAGCTGAAGGTTCACGAGAAGAATTATCCTGTCCATGATTGAGAGTTGGCAGCCATTGTTCACAGCTGAAAATTTAGAGGCATTATCTTTATGGTTTGCTGTGTGAGGTTTTCACGGATCATAGCAGTCTCGAGTACTTGTTCAAGAAAAAGGATCTTAATTTGAGACAGAGGAGATGGTTAGAGTTATTGAAAGATTATGATGTCACTATATTTTATCATCCGAGGAAGGCCAATGTGGTGGCCGATGCATTGAGTAGGAAGGCAGTGAGTATGGGCAGCCTTGCATTCATTCCAGTCGATGAGAGACCGTTAGCTTCAAATATTCAGACTTTAGCGAATCAATTCATGAAGTTGGATATTTTCCCCAGTTTTGTTTTAGCTTGTACAGTCGCTCAGTCTTCTCTGTTTGAGAGTATCAGAGATCGGCAAGATGATGACCCGCATTTGATGGTACTTAGGAACACAGTTCGACACATTGGTTCCAAGAAGGTTACAGTTGGAGATGACGGTGTTTTGAAGATGCAAGGTCGATGTGTGCCTAATGTTGACGGGCTTCGTGAATTGATCCTTGAAGAGGCTCACAGTTCTAAGTATTCTATTCACCTGGGTGCTGCCAAGATGTACCAAGACCTGCGGCAACATTATTGGTGGTGGAGGATGAAAAAGGATATTGTTGCTTATGTGGCTCGTTGCTTGAATTGTCAACAGGTGAAGTATGAGCATCAGAGACCCGGTGGTTTGCTTCAGTAGATAGAGATTCCTGAGTGGAAGTGGGAGCATATCACTATGGACTTCGTTGTTGGACTCCCACGAACTCAGAGGAAGTTCAACGCTATTTGGGTTATTGTGGATCGGCTGACTAAATCAACACATTTAATTCCGTTGGAAAGTACTTATACTTCAGAGCGATTGGCAGGGATATACATGTTTAACCGAAGAATTAGACTATGACTAAAGCTTATTTTTAAGATGAATACGGGTTACTGATAATCAAGGTAATGGAGAAAAATGAATAATAGACAATATTGCAGAAATATAGAAAATCGAAGTTGATTGTATTCGAGAATCAGATGCCTTTACAAGCTGTATTCCCCTCCCTTATATAGGAGATTCTTATAACGTACGACTCTTGCTATGGTTACTCATTAATGACTAATTATGACATTAATGAGGCGTTACAAAGGATAACGGTAATTGGGGTTCGGTTACATAACGTTCGAGTAATCAATTGTGGGTCCTTGAATCTGCCCGTAGCTTTGTCTAGATTCATTCTGACCGTGCCTCTCTCCCGTTTTGATCAAGTTGAGTTTCCCGTGGCTGATAAGTTCGTGGGTTTACTTAACCGTGCCTCTTTGTACCGTACCTCTTCAAAGAATCACGTCCAGCTGTCGCGTTTTCTTGTGTCCACGTGACTGACTGAGTTGTCAAAAGCTGGCTTACGTGTGAAACTCTTTTTTACCAATACAGATAGTCCCCCCACTTACCATATATTTAACGATTAATATTTGGTAAGTGGATATTCATTATGGCGGGAATATTTTTCCTCCCCTTTTCCTCGAATAATCGTATCCTTCTCTGCATCATAGGCATCGTTTGTCACTTTCATTTAATGGTCATACCATGTGTCTTTTTCGGATTGGTTCTGCAAAAACTCGGCAACTTTTAGAGCTTTTTGTGGCTGTGCCAGTCTCAAAGTGACATCTTCAATTATGACTTTTCATCATTATTTTCCTTTTTCTTCATGTTTGACGGTTGTCTTCAAGTATAAATACATGTTTTCTTTTCTTTGCTTCCACGAAACACTTTTCTAACTTTGTCTTTTGTAAAGAACTTTCTTCTTTGCCTTTGTAAACATGTCTTCTTCAAACCAACCTCAAAGAGTAATAGATATTGAAAGTTTAGCGCCATCTTCTGCTCCGACTAGGAGTCGGAGGGGTGGTAGACTTAGAAGTCTAGGATCCACTCCTTCGAGGGGCTCCTCTTCTTCTCAGATAGTTCCTCCTCCTTCCACTAGATCTCCAGTTTCTCCGAGATTTAGGGTTTCTCGGTCTTTGTCTAGAGGTAGAGGCGAACGCCTTCGTGAACCTGGAGTCGATGAAATTGTCCCTGCTGAGTTTGTTTTTGCTAGGGATAGTCAAGTTCTTGTAGATCAATCTTCTTCTCTTGATAGTGTCGAAAGATATCCAACCCTTATAACTGAGGGTCAGATTTCCCTTGTTCGTAGGGAGTGCTTTTGGAAGTCTGACTTTCCTGTCTATATTCCGAATAGTAATCAAAGAATAACGTCTTACAAGACGGGATATTCTTTTGTTTATACGTATCCTTTCACTTTAGGGTTTAGACCCCCCATTGACCCAGTTATAATTGAATTTTGCCGTTTTTTCAATATCTGCTTAGGACAAGTTGGCCCGCTTGTGTGGCGAGTTGTCGCATGTCTTAGGAGTTTGGCTTCTTTAGCCTCGGTTCCTTTTACCTTCAACCATCTTATTCACCTCTACTCTCCTACCTTATTTCGTGAAGGGGTTTTTACTCTGACTGCTAGAAGCAAAAGAGTGCTGGTAACCCCTGGAGATGATAAGGATAGGGGTTGGTACCTCCGGTATGTTGCTGTACCCACTGTTGGTTTAGTGGGTGAAGAAAATCTTCCCTTCCCTGAGAAGTGGAATCGCGCACGTGAGTATGCTTTAGCTCACATTTACTTTTTCTTGTTTTGACTTGAGATGTTTTATTAACACCGTATTTTTTTTTTCTTCTCTCAGCAATCATGAATACTGTTGAGAATGTCTCTGGTATTCGTGATTGGGTAGAAAAATTGTTGTCTGTTGCTCCTTCAGAAGAAAGATCTTGGAAGTACCTCGCTGGGAGGTATGGTTGGCAAGTAAAGACCCACGGTAAGTGAAGCTCTTGTTCTTGCTTCTTTCCTTACTCGAGTCTCTTTTTTTGTCGTTTAACTTTTTTCCCTTTTTAATAGGGTTCTCTGCTCGTGGGGTGTCTGCTTCATCTATCCCGAAGATGTCCTTGGCTCAGGCCCAGGAAATTATTGTTGGTTCATCTTCCTCGAAGAGGAAGATTAGTGAGTCTCGTTCCGTAGAAGAAGAAGAAGAGGGTGCTTTAGTGCACAGGCCACGGAGAAGGCGAATGGTTTTAGATGATGAGCTTACAGCCTTAACCTTGCCTTCCGTGTCTGTGATTGAGCCCCCTGTCCTTGATGATGTTTCACATTCCCCTATTCATGAGGGTGTTGATCTTGCTCCTGACGACGTCCCTTTGGCTGCTGTCTTTCCTGCTTCTTTGAGAGAAGTTGTTTCGTCTGTTCCTTTGGCTATTTCAACTTCTGTTGTTGCTTTGCCTGTAACTTCTTCAACTCTTCAACTCTCTGTGCCTGCTGCTTTGCCCGTGGCTTCTCCAGCTCCTCAACCTTCTGTGCCTGTTGTTGTTCCATCTCTGCCTGCTTCCATGCCTTCCGTTAGGGAAGTAGGGTCTTCCAGCAGAGAGATGCGGCAGGTGGTAATAGAGGTTCCAGCTGAGGGGAATCTTTTCAAGAAAACGGGTGAGCCCGAAGTGTGGCTCAAGCCTTTGATAGGTCCCTCTGAGAAAGCAAAGCTAGCCAGCCACGGTGCTCTTACATGGGCCAATGAGGTCGTGCATACTTCTTTGAAGGTATGATGCAAGTTATCCTCTTTCACTCTCGTATATGAAATTTACCATATCTGACCGGTTTATATCTTGTAGATTAACCTTATAGGCATGGAGCTTATGAAGAGGATTTCAAACACGGACCAAGAGACAAGAGAGTTGCAGGCCGATGTTGATAATTGGAGAGCACAGTATGATAGCTTAAGGATTGACATGGATGCTTTAGAAGAGGAAAGGAGTACCTTGAAGCGGCAGATGAGACTCATGGCAGCAGAATTGGCAGTGGAGAGGGCTTCTTGCAGTCAAGCTGATAAAGATAAGAGTGTTCTGGAGTCTTCGTTTGCGGAACAACTGTTCCATTCCTCAGAGGAGATTAGAGACTTGAAGAACTTGTTGGGGCAGAAGGAGGAATACTCAGGCGAGCTCGTGCAATCACTCACTCGTACTCAAGAAGATCTTCGTAGGGATTTAGACAAAGCTCAAACTTTAGAGGAGTCGATTGTTCCATTAAGGGCCGCCCATGAAGTGTGGGCAAAGGATTATGAAGATTTGGAAGAGGTGGCTGATGTCGATGTGAGCTGGGCGTATATGAATTCTCGCCTTGACACATTGATGGAAATGAGTCAAGAGGGTTTTGACCTTAGTGCTGAAATAGCCAAAACTAAGGAAGCCATGGAGAAGGCTCAACAAGGTCATAACCTCTCTTCACCTAATGGTGAGATTCCAGCCGTTTATGCCTCTTTATCCCCAGTTGCTCCCTCTCCTTCTGCCACTGAAGTCAACCCCTCTCTTGAAAAGATTTAGTTGGTTCATCCCTTTTTTTTTTCTTTGTATCAATTGATGGTTACTCTCAGTCCCATCGGGGTTAAATTTGGATTTCATTTAAGTCCCCTAATGACAACTTAGGGGCACCACAATGTAAAAATTTTATACGGCTAAGTATAAGTTAATACTTACTTTTAGCCGTTTTAATATATAAATATTAGTTCGACTTTTGTTGAGTTTCTGTTTCACTCTTTAAGTCTTTTGCATGCTTCATTTTTCGAGGTTTTAGTTTTACCTTCGAGTTTTAAATGGGGAATGCTTTAAACTACTCGTACCTTTTTTGTAATAGGCACAGTGTCATATCAAATGTGTGCCTTTTTGTAGTAGGCATAGTTTATGGAAGAGGTCCCTTTATAATTGACATGAAGAAGACGTCTCAACTTCATGATAATGCAATAGAGTGATAGGAATTTTACACATGTTTAAGAATGTTTCCAAGGAAAGTTTTTTGTTTGAACTTCCATGACATTTCACATGTGTTTGGTTATCGTCTAAAACTCATGTTTGCAACTGTTTTTGTTTAACAGATTTGATATACTCTTGTATTTCGTAACTGTTTTTCATAGGTAACAGTTTTTCGATATTAATACAAGGAAACAACTATTTTTTACTAGTAACAGTTTTTATAAATATTTGGAAACAGTTTTCTAATAAGTACGAGGGAAATGTTTTCTTATTCGTAACTATTTTTATTTGATAACAGTTTCTTGAACAAACACAAGGATTTAGATCTTTCATCCATAACTGTTTTATTTGAGAATAGTTTTTTAAATGAGTATATTGATGATGATCTTTTACCCAAACTGTTTTTGTTACAACAGTTTTGAATAAGTATAAAGATGTACATTTCCTTCTCGTGACTAATATTTTGCCTTTCAACCTGAATATGTTCGAAGGTTTTTGCCTTTTGCATTAGGCTTTGTATTTGGATGGCTCTTTTGATTTCTTTCGATTCTGCTCGTGTCACTTGTCTCGTTGGGTAGATGAGTCTTTAGGCTCGAGCTTTTGACTTTTTAATAGTCTTCTTTGCTTCGTCTTAGCCTTCCATACTATATAGTCCCCCAAGTGTTTGAGCTTTGAAGAATTAAATCTCGAGCACTTGATTATTCCTTCCTTGTGGTCCTTTTCCTGAAATGGAAAAACATTTCAGACTCGAAGGTATATAGTTTTTTAGATGATGATTGCTTAACCTTTTTAAAACGTCCATCAGAAAGTGTAACCCTAGACCGGAAATTATGTTATTTCCTCGCGTCTTT
Organism: Nicotiana knightiana; assembly: GCA_005239525.1. Lineage (NCBI taxonomy): Eukaryota > Viridiplantae > Streptophyta > Magnoliopsida > Solanales > Solanaceae > Nicotiana > Nicotiana knightiana. The sequence continues at coordinate 45,270 of ML421236.1, read as the reverse complement.
GCAGGTCTAATATCATCATCTGGTGATGGGTTAGCTTTAGGCCTATCATCTAAAAACGTTAGTAAAATTTTTAAATGTTCAAAATAAAATCGAACGTGTTATACCTGACGGGGATTTTTTTCCTTTTAGAAGTAATAATTCTTTAGGTGGATGGCGTTCCAGCTTGTTGGTAGAAGTATGTCGTCCATAGCTTCCAACTCATAGGCGCCTTTCCCAGATATGCCTCAAATTTTGTAAGGTCCTTCCCAGTTTGGATTTAGTTTCCTGCACCTGCTTCTTTCGTTGATTGAAAGACTTTTTTGAGGATAAAGTCACCAATTTTGAAATACCTGAGATGAGCTTTATGGTTGTAATAACGCTCTATGATTTGTTTTTGAGCTGCCATCTGTATCAATGCTGCTTCTCTCTGTGTTTCGAGCAGGTCCTGGTTGGTCCTCAATTCGTCGGCGTTTTCTCCCTCCCTGGATGTTGAGAACCTTATGCTCGGTTCGCCAATCTCCATGGGTATTAAGGCTTCTGAGCCATAAACAAGTGCGACCGGAGTTTCTCCCGTGGCTATTTTTGAAGTTGTTCTGTATTCCCATAGTACCGCTGGTAACTCATCAGGCAAGTTTCCTTTGGCTTTATCCAGTCGTTTCTTTAGATTGTTGATGGTGACCTTATTCATTTACTCAGCTTGACCATTAGCCACGGGGTGGTACTGCGTTGAAGTGATCCGCTTGAATTGCCAGCTTTCGAAGAATTATGTGATTTCGAGCCTATGAATTGTGGGACATTATCACACACGATTTCCTTTGGTATTCCAAAGTGGCATATTATATTTCGCCAGAAAAAGCTTTTAACTTTCTTTTCTCGCACTTGTTTGAATGCTTCTGCCTCTACCCATTTTGTAAAATAGTCGGTTAGTACGAGTAAAAATCGTACCTGTCCTTTAGCTGTGGGAAGAGGTCCCACTATGTCCATACCCCATTTCATGAAAGGCCACGGGGATATTATTGGATGTAATAATTCTGCTGGTCGATGCATGTTATTGGCAGACCTTTTACATCTGTCACATTTGGATACGAAATTTTCGGCTTCTTCTTCCATCTTAGGCCAATAGTATCCGCCTCTGACTAGTGTTTTCACTAAGGATCTCGCCCCTGAGTGATTTCCACAGTGTCCTTCATGGACTTCTTTCATCACAAATTCCATTTGGTTAGGTCTGAGGCATTTAGCTAGGGGTCCTCCGAATAACTTGCGAAAAAGTGAGTTGCGAATAAGGCAGTACTGTGCAGCTTTGCGGCGAAGTGCTTGAGCTGCTTTCCTGTCTTCAGGTACGGTGCCATTCTGCAAAAAATTAAGAATTTCGTTTCTCCAGTCCCAGTTTAGGTTGTTGAGAGTTACCTCATTCCTGTCCTGGTCTATTATTGAATGAAATATTTGAACGACAATTGTATTCTCTTTGTTCGTTATTTCCATGACTGCTGCGAGGTTAGCTAATGCATCTGCTTCTTCATTTTCCTCTCTAGGTATTTGCATTACCTTCCATGTTTTGAATTGTCTTACGAGCTCTCGTGCTTTTTCAAGATATTGTTGCATTCTAGTTTCTCGAGTGATGTAAGTCCCCTGTATCTGATTTACTACCAGTTGGGAGTCGCTGTTGATCACAATTTGCTCGATTGAGAGCTCTCTTGCGAGTTCAAGCCCTGCAATAACAGCTCCGTACTCTGCTTCGTTGTTAGTTATAGGAACACTTGATAACTTGCCGTGTCTTTTCACCCGTGGGTAATTCCAAGGCTATGCCTAAGCCGACACCTTTTATATTTGAAGAACCATCGGTGAACAAGGTCCATATGCCTGGATTAACACCGTTAATGAGTTGTAACTCTTTTTCTACTTCAGATACAATGCTATTACTAAAGTCAGCAACAAAATCAGCTAGTATTTGAGACTTAATTGCAGTCCTAGGCTGATAGATTATTTCATGCTCACTTAATTCTATGGACCACTTGGCTAATCTTCCTGACAATTCCTGTTTATGCAGAATATTTCTTAAAGGATAAGGTCACAACGGTGATTGAGTGGATTGAAAATAGGGTCATAATTTCTAGATGCCATTATTAAAGCTAAGACTAACTTTTCCAGATGTGGATATCTAGTCTCAACATCTAGCAAAGTTTTACTTACATAATAGACAGGTGATTGTTTTCCTTTTTCTTCTCTTACCAATACTGCACTTACGGCAATTTCTGAGACAACCAGGTAGATGTACAATCTTTCCCCTTCTTTTGGCTTTGAAAGCAGTGTTCGTTTCGATAGATAAATCTTCAGGTTGTTGAGGGCTTGCTGACATTCTTCAGTCCATTCGAACTGATTCTGCTTCTTGAGAACTGAGAAGAATTTAAAACTTTTTTTGGAAGATTTAGAAATAAACCTACCTAAAGATACTATTCTCCCTGTCAGTCTTTGAACTTCCTTTTTATTTGTTAAAATATCATGTATTTCCTCTATAGCTTTAATTTGAGCGGTATTTACCTCTATTCCTCTGTTTGACACAAGGAAACCCAAAAATTTACCTGATTGCACTCCAAAAGCGCATTTCTCTGGATTTAACTTCATATTATACATGCGTAGAATATCAAAAGCAGTAGAGAGATGCTGGAAATGGTCTTGTGCTTGTGTTGATTTTACCAACATATCATCAATATAGACTTCCATCGTCTTTCCAAGATGTTCTTGGAACATTTTAGTCACTAACCTTTGATAGGTGGCTCCAGCGTTTTTTAAGCCAAAAGGCATAACTTTGTAACAGTAAGTCCCCCTGTTTGTAATGAAGGAAGTTTTTTCCTCATCTGAGTGATTCATTTTAATCTGATTATAACCAAAATATGCATCTAAGAAGCTTAATAATTCATGACCTGTTGTGGCATCAATCATTTGTTCTATATGTGGCAATGAGAATGAATCTTTGGGGAATGCTTTATTGAAGTCAGTATAATCTACGGATACTCTCCACTTGCCATTCTTTTTAGGCACTACCACGGTGTTTGCTATCCAGTTAGGGTACGTTACCTCTCGTATCGAACCAATCTTCAAGAGTTTCTGTACCTCTTCGTCGATCACTTGGTTCTTGAATGGTCCTTGCTTTCTTTTCTTCTGCTTAACAGGTACGAAAGATAGATCTTCATTTAGTTTATGAGTCATCACTTCTGGTGAGATGCCTGTCATATCTGAGTGGGACCATGCAAAGCAGTCTACGTTAACCTTTAAATAATCAATTAACTTACCTCTTCGAGCGGGGCCTAGCCTTGTGCCTATATACATTTTCTGCTCAGGCTTTTGTTCAGATAATGGAACAACTTCGAGCTCCTCCGTAGTTGTTTTGATGTGCTCATCTTCCTCCGGTTCACGAATGACGTCCGGTCTGGAATCTGCATCTGTGTGGTATAGTTCACCTTCCGTGGTAACTTGATTTACCTTCTCGTAAGTATTTTCTTTCGTACCTGTTTCAGCAATAATACCTTCCGTACCTATTTGGGTAGTAATTTCTTCCATGCTTGTTTGGGCCGTATTACCTGCTTGGGAGATTCCTTTATCTCGTAATTCTTCCACCTCTATTTTCTTGTTGTAGTGTACCACAAAGTTTATATTTTTTGCGGTCTGCTGATCTCCTTTTATTTGTTGAATCCCCCATTCATAGGAAAATTTAATTACCTGGTGTAACGTGGAGGGTATCGCTTTCATGTCGTGGATCCACGGCCTTCCAATGATCACGTTATAAGCCATGTCAGTATCGATAACTTGGAACCTGGCACTTTTGATCACCTCCTCAGCATAAGTGCTAAGCTCAATTTCCCCTTTTGTTATAACCGTAGAGTTATCAAATCCTGATATGGCTCGTGCTTTTGGGATTACTTGATTCCCCAGTAGAATTTCTTTCATGACTCTTAGCAAAATGATATTGACTGAACTGCCTGGATCAATCAACACTCTTTTTACGTTAGTGTCATGAATAAGTAAAGATATTACCAGACATCGTTGTGCGGAAGTATTAATCCGCTGCTATCTACATCATCGAATGTTATATCGTCTTCTTCCATATTTTCACGAGCCCGTTTCCCATGTGTAATTGTGAACTTTGTGGTTGTTTTACAAATCACTCTGTTTACTTCTTCACCCCCGTGTATCGCGTTGACGGTTTGTTTTGGAGAAGGAGGCTTTGGGTTCTCCTGCTTGTTCCCATATATACCTGTTTACCTTTATCACTAAACAATTATGTTAAATGTTTTAATATATTTTCAACTTCACCTTGTAAAAATCCGCAATCCGCAGTTTTGTGCCCATGATCGTTGTGGAATTCACACAAGTGATCTTGGTTTCTTCTGCTTGGATTTGATCGCATCTCTTTGGGCCACTNCATCTCGATCTTTTCTGGATCTAGACGAGGATGAGACTACGTCTCTTCCTTGTGGTCTATAGTCCAACCTAGTGCTTTCGAACCTGGGGCGGATATTGCGTCCCCAGGGTCCTAATTAAGGATCGTACCTTTTTTACATGATCTTCTATCTGATTCAGGACGTATGGATCTGGAATGATCTTCATCTCTCGAACGAGCAATGATATCTTCTTCTATTCTGAGTTTAGTACTGTACCTGTTATATACATCATTCCATGTTGTAGCGGGGAAGTCTCTTAGACTCTCCTTATGTCGTCTCGTGGCTTCTGAGCTTTTATCGTTCAGGTTGGTTGCAAATGCCATGGCTTCCCAATTATCAAGTACCCTGGTAACTGCATTCTTTCTCGTTGAAACCTGTCTACAAATTCATGGAGTAGTTACGTGTCTCCTTATTTTATTTTGAATATGTCTTCCATTCTCTTCTCAAATTTTTGTGCACCAGAGTGTGCTTTTATAAACGAATCTGCAAGCTCAGCAAAAGAGTCAATAGAATTTTCAGGGAGAAGATACCAGGTCAGGGCCCCTTTGGTAAGTGTTTCCCCAAATTTTTTGACAAGGACTGATTCAATCTCTTGTTTCATTAAGTCGTTGCCTTTTACCCCAATAGTGAAAGTAGTCACATGGTCGCGTGGGTCAGTTGTTCTATCATATTTTGGGAACGTCAGGCATTTTAAACTTCTTGGGTATAGCAAGGGTGACACACTTGGATTCCAAGGTTCTTGAGAATATCTATCAACATTGATGCCTTTGACGATAGGTGGTACTCCAGGAATTTGTTCGATGCGATCGTTCTGCTCCTTCATCTGTTTCTGCATGGTTAGCAGCAAATTTTGTAATTCTGAGTTATTAGATATACATGGTCTCCTTTCGAGAGATTCATTAGGAGTATCTCCTCTTCCTGAGTTTGCCAACCCAGATTGAGGATTTTCCATGGTGATGGTGTTATTGGGAGGTGGCGTCGGCGGTGTAGGTAACGCTGCCGGTAATCCTCTCGCAAATTCTTGCAAAGCTTGGCTCACAAACTCTGCAATCATTTGCTTTACACGGTCTTGTTCCACAGTTTGATCATTATCACCATTGTTGTTATTGGATCTTTCTGGGGATTGTTCCCTCGAACCACGTGGGCTTCCTGAGTGCGATGGAACTGGGGTTCCACTCCTTTGCTGGTTGTTGTCGTTGGGGTTTGACATAATTCAGAGGATATCACTTGAAAAATAAACAAAGTTTATCAGATTCCCGGTAACGGAACCAATTTGTTTAACCAAAGAATTAGACTCTTTGACTAAAGCTTATTTTTAAGATGAATACGGGTTACTGATAATCAAGATAATGAAGAAAAATGAATAATAGACAGTATTGCAGAAATAAAAAATTGAAGTTAATTGTATTCGAGAACTAGATGCCTTTACAAGTTGTATTCCCCTCCCTTATATAGGAGATTCTTATAACGTACGACTCTTGCTATGGTTACTCATTAATGACTAATTATGACATTAATGAGGCGTTACAAAGGATAACGATAATTTGGGTTCGGCTACATAACGTTCGAGTAATCAATTGTGGGTCCTTGAATCTACCTGTAGCTTTGTCTAAATTCATTCTGACTGTGCCTCTCTCCCGTTTTGATCAAGTTGAGTTTCCCGTGGCTGATAAGTTTGTGGGTTTACTGAACCGTGCCTATTTGTATCGTACCTCTTCAAAGAATCACGTCAAACTGTTGCTTTTTCTTGTGTCCACGTGACTGGATGAGTTCTCAAAAGCTGGTTTATGTCTTTTTACCAATAAAATAAATTCGGGAGATCGTTCGTCTTCACGGTGTGCCAGTGTCTATTATTTCTGATCGAGATATGCAGTTTACCTTGCACTTTTGGAGGGCAGTTCAGCGTGAGTTGGGTACACGAGTTGAGTTGAGTACAACATTTCATCCTCAGACGGATGGACAATCCGAGCGTACTATTTAGATCTTGAAGGATATGTTCCGCGCCTGTTTTATTTCTTTGGAGGTTCTTGGTATCAGTTCTTTCCATTAGCGGAGTTTTCCTACAATAACAGCTATCGGTCGAGCATTCAGAGGGCTCCCTATGAGGCATTATATGGTAGATGGTGCAGATCGCCAGTTGAATAGTTTGAGCGGGGAGAGGCTCGGTTATTGGGTACAGACTTAGTTCAGGAGGCCTTGTACAAGGTCAAGATTATACAGGATCGATTCGTATAGCTCAGTCCAGACAAAAGAGTTATGCCGACGTAAAGTTTGTGATGTAGCATTCATGGTTGGAGAGAGGGTATGACTACGGGGATCACCCATGAAGGGTGTTATGAGATTCGGGAAGAAGGGCAAGTTGAGCCCTAGGTATATCGGGCCATTTGAGATTCTCGAGAGAGTGGGGGAGGTAGCTTATAAACTTGCGTTGCCTCCTGGGTTATCCTCAGTTCATCCGGTTTTCCATGTGTTTATGCTCCAGAAATATCATGGTGACCCGTCCCACGTGTTAGATTTCAGCATCGTCCAATTGGACAAGGATTTGATTTATAAGTAGGAGTCGGTAGCCATTTTAGACCGGCAGGTTCGTCAGTTGAGGTCAAAGATTTACCCTTCAGTTCGAGTGCAGTGGAAAGGTCAGCCTATCGAGGAAGCTACTTCGAAGTCTGAGTCGGACATGCAAAGTAGATATCCACACTTGCTCGCCAGTTCAGGTAATTTTCTATGTCCGTTCGAGGACGAACGTTTGTTTTAGAGGTGGAGATTGTGATGACCTATAGGGTCATCTTTCGAATTAAGACTCTATTCCGGGCTCATTACCTTAAAAAGATTAATTTTAATTACCACAATTTGCGTGCACAGTCTGGGCGTGAATCCGGAAAGCTTTTATGTGAAAATATATAAAATAATAATTTTTAGAGTATAAAATTTTAATTTTTTTGTTGACTTTGGTCAAAATTTTGAGTAAACGGACTCGGACCCGTGTTTCGATAGTCCCGGGAGGTCCGCAGTAAAATATGGGACTCGGGAATATGCCCGGAATTGAATTCCGAGGTCCTTAGCTTTAGAAATCAATTTTTGAATAAAATTGTTATACTGGTTTTTAAAGGAAATAAAGAAATGAATTAATGTTTGAACTCGTTGGTATTGGGACCGTATTTTGGTTCCGGAGCCCGGTACAAGTTTTTTATAATGTTTAAGTACTATCTGTGAAATTTGGTGGAAATCGGAGTTCATTTAACGTGATTCGGACGCCCGTTTGAGAAAATAGTAAAATCGAAGTGTTCTCGAGAAAATCATGAGTTATGAGGTTAAATTCGTAGTTTTAGATGTTATTTTTGTGATTTGATCACATGAGCAAGTCCGTATGATGGTTTTAGACTTGCGTGCGTTTTGGTTTAGAGCCCCGAGGGCTAGGGTGAGTTTCGGGTAGGCTTGGGGATGTTTTGGGCTTGTAAAAGTCTGCTGTTGTGCTGCTACTGATACACTGGTGCGTTCCTCTTCGCGATCGCGAAGCTTCTCCCGTGATCACGAAGAGTAAAATGTCATGGGGGTCGTTTTATTCTTTGCGAACGCAAAGTCATGGACGCGAGCGCGAAGCACTGGTGTGGTACCCTTCGCGAACGCAAGCTGACTTACGCGACCGCGATGAGTAAATGGGCCTGGGTGAGGGGACTCGCACCCACCTTGGGGTCAGACTGCAAAACTAATTACATATTCGGGCTCGGGGGTGAATGGGTAAACGAAATTTGATCTGAATCCCGAGTTTGGACCAAGCGGGCCCGGGGTCAATTTTAAACTTTTTTCGGAAAAACTTAGAAAAACCATAGTTTTTCATTAAAGTTAGTTCCTTTAGCACTAATTAATAATATTGAAATTATGATTAGATTCGAGTGTGTTGGAGGTGAAGTCGAAAGGAAAGCTGTAATTGAGAAGTGAGTGGACTGCGAAATTGAGGTAAGTGTTTGGTATAACTTTGACTTGAGGGATTAGGAATCCCCGACTTAAATTCTATGTGAAATTGCATGTGTGTGGTGTATAGGTGAGGTGACGAGTATCTATGCACCACCCAATTATCTGTTTAGCATGTTCCCTTCCTGTTCCCAATTTATTATATTCCTGTCTTAAGTGTTCCATGATTATTGATACTTCCATGTCTACTTGTTTTGGTCTACTTGTTGTTGTTAGATATTGTTTTACCTGATTTGAAAGTATTAATTGTTGTTTAGCTTCATTGCGGTACATTAATGGTTGAGCTAGTTGTCAGTGTAGCATGATACATTTCGGTTGGTTTCGTTGTGTAATAATAATTGGTGGAGTTACTTAATTGTACAACTTTCCATTACATTATTTGAGATATAAACGTCGTGAAGGATTCTGATCTAAATTGTGAACTCTTTATTATAAATGTTGAAATGTGACTGTCTAGTGGGAGCTGCATGCCGCAACAAGGAGGAATAAGGATGGACAGGTGGGATCAGGTTGAACGCTGCAACAGGAGGAATAAGGGTGATATATTGAGGAGCAATAAGGGTGGACATATGGGATTGGGTTACACACCTCAACAAGGAGTAATAAAGGAGAATATTCATTTTTACTGGTTTTATGATGAATACCGGAAATACTCACTATTTTATTTTGTTGTTCCCATAATCTGCTTTTGCCGTTATTTAAATTGTAACTTGAAAGTTTTCGTAAGGATTGGTTATAGCTGAGAGATGGAAAGATAGCTGAGTTACTTAATTATTTACAGCAAGTTATTGTCTATTTAGTTTAGTATTTCCTTCTTGCTTTATTAAACACTGTATGTAGATTATACTATAAATGCCTCGCCATAGCCTCGTCACTACCTCGCCGAGGTTAGGCTTAGCACTTACCAGTACATGGGGTCGGTTGTACTGATACTGCACTCTACACTTCTTGTGCAGATCCAGGTTCCGGCCAGAGTTATTTTTTGAGTAATAGCTGATCATTCGTACGGAGATACAAGGTAGATCTGCTGGCGTCCGCAGATTCCTGAAGTCTTCTCCACATTATTTAAGTTACTGTTTTTATCTCATTCAAAATAGATATATATTTTCTTTCAGCCAAATACTTGTAGTATTCTTTAGTAGTTCGTGAATTGTGACTCCAAATCCTGGGTAGCTAGATATTAGTATTAGTTTCGAGTTTCGCTTTATTATTTCATGCATTATTCTTGATCCATTTATTGGATAATATTAAATTTAGTACATGTTCCAACTGTTTTAATTGTTGAACCCTCTAACATTGGTTTGTCTAGCAAGTGTGGTGTTAGGCTCCATTACGATCCAGTGGGTTGGAAATTTGGCCGTGACAAAATTACAATTTCCCAAAACCGGTAGTACAAGTATAAAGCTCTACAGAGTTAACTACAACTTTTAAATACAACTGTTTGGAAATGAGTGAAAACAGTTCAATACAAGTAGAAGGTGGCTCTAAAGCCTGAGAATGCAGCAACAGGTATACCTTGAGTCTCCTCGGCAATGATCTGCACAGCTACTAACGATAAATACTTGGATCTGCACAAAAATATGCAGATGTGTAGTATGAGCACACCACAATTGGGCCCAGTAAGTATCAAGACTAACCTCGGTGAAGTAGTGACGAGGACTAGTCAAGACACCCATTGGTCTAATAAACTGAACAAGCATAAGTATAGGAAATGACGGAACATGACATCGATCTAATGACTACACAATATGGCTAACAACATAATAACCACAATAAGGAAGGAAAAACAATAAATAACAACGGAACACCATAATAAGACACAGAAGGATGGATAGGAACACAACCCAAATCCAAAAATCACAATACAGTAAGGGAAAGTAGTAACTCGGCACTGCAATAGTTTCCACATCAGGCCTTAGACAACAACCCCAATAAATTAGTCAAATCCTTCAAATGTAAACTATTACCCGTAAGTTTTTATATTGGAATCTTTTGAATATAATCCCTTCCAATAGGAAATTTTTTTGAAATATACTTCCTTCGAACATAAACTTTTCAAATTCCTTCAAACATAGTTCTTTAAAGATAATTACTTTTCAAATATAAACTTTCCAAATAAATATTCTTTGAACATAGTTCCTTCAAGGTGAATGCTTTTCAAATATACTTTTGAAATAAATGTCCTTCAAACATAGTTCTTTCAAGATAATTACTTTTCAAATATACTTTCGAATAAATGTCTTCAAACATAGTTTCTTCAAGATAAATGCTTTTAGAATATACTTTTCAAGTAAATATCTTTCGAGTATAGGTCACCCCATGATACCTAAGCGTAGAAGATTAACAGCTCCGAACACATATATATCAACAGAGGAATTTACCGGGACCCCGTCCCGTAGTCCAGAATGTATTATGCAGTACAAGGGGATCTCCTAGAATACGTCTGTAGTCCCAAAATAAATATGCAGTGCTGGGAGATCTCTCGGAATACGTCCGTTGTCCCAAAATATATATACAGTACAGGGGGATCTCCCGGAATACGTCGGTAGTCCCAAAATAAATATGCAGTATAGGGGGATCTCCCGAAATACGTCCATAGTCCCAAAATAAATATGTCGTGCTGGAGGATCTCCCGGAATATCGTTCCGTAGTCCTAATTTAAATATACAGCGCAATCAAAATATATAACAACTATAGCACGACATAAACATCGTACATCACCACAATAAGTACAAAAGCAACAATGACAATAATGCAAAGTACAACGAGTAAATCAACTCAAGAAATTTAGATCACAAAGAACAGTAGAACTCATTCACAAGGAATAACCACAGTAAAGGATGCCAGACGCAAGGAGAACAACTTAACAAGGGAAAACAAAACAAAATGTAGTAACAATTCCACAATATTCAAGTCAACAATAAGAAGCCAACACGAGTCAAATAGTTCCAAATAAAGGCAAGTCAACTAAGATATAGGTTATCTAATCTCCTTTTTAGGTTGAGAAATTTCGAGGAATATTCAACAATTCAAGTAAGGGTAAGCACCAAAAGATAATCATAACCCCAATTAAGGCTAAACAATTATAGGACGAGATAATAATAATTTCAATTAAAGATAAGTAGTTATGAAAATATAGCATGGCGATAGAAGAGGTAAAAATCTTTAGTTAAGTCAAATCAGGGTCAAATAGACAGTAAGGGTGAATCCTAAAGCGATTATCTCTAATCAAAGCATGTAGAGGTGAAACTAGCAAAAAAGAACTCAAACGTATCAAGAACAACTACATACACGATGAATATAAGGACTTAAGAACCCTAAAAGGAACCTTCCCACAAATAAGTCCGAGCACGCACTCGTCACCTCGTGTACACGGACTACAATCAACATAGTTGACTCAAATCCTAAGGGGTAGTTCCCCCACACAAGGTTTGGCAAAATACTTACCTCAAAGACGACAACCCGGTACTCTAAAATGAACTCCTCGGGTGAAAGACCTCCGGACGGCTCAAATCCAACTAAAATAACTTCAATGCAAAAATTAAACTCATTTGAAACTATTCCGGATCATAAAGTCTAAATCTTTAACAAAATCTAAAAGTCGACCCAAAATCCGACCCTCGAGCCCACATCTCGGAACCCGACAAATTTTAAAAAACTCGAACACCCATTTCGATACGAGTTCAACCATACCAATTTTATCAAATTCCGATAACGAATCGACCTCCAAATCTTAAATTTTATTTTTGAAAAGTTTTACAAATTTCTCCAATTTCTTTCATTTGATTCACTAATAATTGATGAAAACAACCATGGAATCATGAAGTATAATAACTTTTGGATATAGAACACTTACCCTAATCCATATGGTGAAAATCTTCTCAAAACTCGCTTCAATCCGAGTTTCATAGCTCCAAATATGTTAAAATGACCGAAACCCTCGTTTTAATAATCTGTCCAGGCAAGTCGCATTTGACATTTACGATTTGCCTCAGCCCAGAAAAACAGCATTACCAGCCTTCAATAAATTGGTCATAACTTTCTGTACAAATGTCCAAATGATGAATAATTTACCTTTCTGGAATCTAGAATCAAAGAGCTGGAGCTTTCTCGTTTTGATAATTTCCAGGTTCCTTATTGATTGCGAGATATACGCTTCCAAATTCAGCTCCGCGATTGCACCAGTTGCTACCAAAAACAACTTCTGCAGAAATTCCAGCAGCTTCAACAAGGCGCCAAACGATCCGAACCCCATCCGATACTCATCCGAGCCACTCGAGACCTTGTCCGAATCTACCAATAAGTATCGTAACATAACACGGAAATGCTCGAGGCCTCAAATAACATCAAACAACATCAACTATGAATCACACCATGAATCGAATTATGAGTTTATGAATTTTTCAAATTTTATAATTTATGCCGAAACGTATCAAATGAATCCGGAATGACTTCAAATTTTGCAGCGATTCTTAAATAACATAATGGAGCTGTTCCAATTTCTAGAATCAATTTTGACCCCGATATCAATAACAACTTCCGGTCAAACTTTTCAAAAATCATCTGTTTTCTTACTTTCGCCAAAATGCGTCGAATTGTCCTACGGACTTCGAAATCCAACTCTGAGCATACGCCTAAGTCCGAAATCACCATACGAAGCTATTGGAATCATAAAAATTCCATTCCGGAGTCATCTGCTCAAAAGTCAAACTCTGGTCAACTCTTTTCATTTAAGCTACAAAAATGAGAGTTGTTCTTTCAATTAAATTTCGAATCTTCCGAAAACCAAACTCGACAGTACAGGCAAGTCATAATACATATTATAAATTTTTTCGGGGCCTTAAATCGATGAACGAGGCGTAAATACATAAAACGACAAGTCGGTTCATTACATTCTCCCCCTCTTAAAACATACGTTCGTCCTCGAACGTGCCAAGAATTATTGTGAGGACATTAAATTACTGAGTGTATTCTTACACACATACTTGCGGGTGATTCTACGTCACCACAATTTAACATGGGTCTGAAAACACCATCTCAATTGACATTATTTCTTTTAACCTCATTTATAAACTTTAAAGACATTTTTTTTTCTTTACATTTCAATTAATTTTTTTAAAAAAAGCCTGATTTTTTTATTAACACATTGTGTTAGTCTCAACCGGCTGTAGCAATTTTGTGCCTACACACATTATAGGTATACCCATAACTACATCTATGGTCATAATAGTTGTTTATAATTAATTCCAACACCCTCAATTAATCTCATATTAACTAAAACCTTGTTTCAAAATTTTCACAATATTAACAGCAACACCCGAGGAATGATGACCTCATAATTATTTATTCGAATTTAACGAGTCACATTTAACGCCACCTAGGCACCCACCTTGTAGGCTAAAACTCCATATTCACAGTACGAATATGGCTAAATATGCACAATAACACATAAAATAATTATCAAATAAGCCTAACAGGCATGACTCCCTATTAATACTATAGTACAAATTTAAATTTCACAAAGGTAGAATTTAAACACTTAAAATTTTCACCACAAGGACCTCATCCATATATAACTTCTACCGCGGCTTGTAGCCCGATTTAAATATTTCACATCATATAAAAATTGTGAGGATCTCGTCCTCAACTCTGCATCACAAGTATTTTGCACATTGTGCCAATTGAAATTTTTCACTTCATTTTTTTAAAATAAATTCCGTGAAACAATTTCACAACACAAAATGAACCCCCATACCAGTAGGGCATATAATTAACAAATTTTAATCAACCATTCTGAATTTATATCAAAATCCCACTGTAGTGAGTAACATAAAGTCATATTTGGACTCATCGCCCTCAATAGTGTACAAAACAAAATGCCAGACATGGGCTAACACCATCAAATCTCCCAATATGGATAAACACGTGAGTGGTGTATAAAATCACCAACTCACCATACATGGAGCATGATAGGAGGTCTTCGATAATTGGAATTCAATCGAACTAAGAACAGTGGTCCTATATTGTGAATTAAATCATACCTGTAACGACACCATATGGTGTAGCGGACTCAGCCATGCCATATAAATTATATCAATGGGTTGGGCCTCCCCCTCTAGGCCTCCCCTTTACCTGCCTGTCCTCCACCCCTAACTGACTGTGCATGTGGGGTAGTAACTAGAATAGAGCCTTTAGCATGAGCATTCTGATGAAATCCGCCTCTCCCAAGTCTGGGACAATCTCTCGTGATATGCATAGAATCACCACACTAATAACAACCCCTCTAAAGGTTCGATTGATCATAATAAGTTTGTGCCAGATAACTAGAATAAAAACTATAGGAACCACGTGTCGTTGGTGCACTACTAGAACTTACTAAAGCCCTCTGAGTATTCTAAAATTGTTTCCATGACCTAGCTGATACTGAAATGTAGAATTATTAAGGACGCGGGAATACCGCAAGTCTCAACATCATCCCATACAAATCTCAGTTCTTAATCATATACAAGTTTTTGGAACCTTTCGACACCATATATATACATCTCCGGCCCAAACTGATATAACACATGACCCCGCAATATGATCGTTGATAGTGGACTCCCTTCATTTGGCACGAAGCCATTGGACACAGTCCGATGATCCATAATGCTAACCTTCACCGCTCGTACAACACCAGTCATAAGACACCTCAAGCCATTTATTTGGCGCACGTCATCTTCTTGACAATTAAAGCCGCTTCCTCCGTTGCCTTGACTGCTACTACGTACCCTTCACTAAATGAAAATCCCATACGGACCACATAGTCCCTAATACCACCAACTACCTTCAGATGTAGATCCATCTCGTGACCCTACCACGATTGTGATGATTAGGCAACTAACTAAACCTTCTTAAGATCGTACTTATCAACCAGATGTCAGAACTTGTTGCAACCCTATGTGCACAACTGAATGATCCCTCAATACTTCCATATCCTCGACCCGGACGACACGTTGAGACCATGGTTGAGCATCCCTGGCTCCTTTGTATCCCCTCGAAGTATCACGAACCATTGGCGCATAGTTGATCCCGAGTGCGCAATTTCATACACGAGTGAATAAAAAGTAACATAAGATATATGCTTCAAGCTGAATAAATGTCGCACTATAAGGAATGAAACAAGTGAAAATTTTCCTACTAGCTCTGTAGCCTCTCGAAGATCAATACAGACGTCTCCGTACCGATCCGTAAGACTCTACTAAACTCGCTTATGACTCGTAGCACCTATGAACCTAGAGCTCTGATACCAACTTGTCACGACCCAATTTTCCCTCTGTTGGGTATCGTGATGGAACCTAGTCTTAGGGACTAGGTAAGCGTAACGTTTATTGAACAACAGTAAAACTAAAGAAAATTTAACAGTCTCGATATAGAAATCTTTACAAAATTACAATTTCCCAAAACCGGTAGTACAAGTCATATGCTCTACAGAGTTAACTAACTCTTTTAAATACAACTGTTTGGAAATGAGTGAAAACAGTTCAATACAAGTAGGAAGGCGACTCCGAAGCCTGCGAACGCATCATCAGGTTTACCTTGATTCTCCTCGGCAATGATCTGCACAGCTACTAACGATAAATACTTGGATCTGCACAAAAATATGCAGATGTGTAGTATGAGCACACCACAATTGGGCCCAGTAAGTATCAAGACTAACCTCGGTGAAGTAGTGACGAGGACTAGTCAAGACACCCATTGGTCTAATAAACTGAACAAGCATAAGTATAGGAAAGGACGGAACATGACATCGATCTAATGACTACACAATATGGCTAACAACATAATAACCACAATAAGGAAGGAAAAACAATAAATAACAACGGAACACCATAATAAGACACAGAAGGATGGAAAGGAACACAACCCAAATCCAAAAATCACAATACAGTAAGGGAAAGTAGTAACTCGGCACTGCAATAGTTTCCACATCAGGCCATAGACAACAACCCCAATAAATTAGTCAAATCCTTCAAATGTATACTTTCACCCGTAAGTTTATATATTGAAATCTTTAGAATATAATCCCTTCCAATAGGAAATTCTTTTGAAATATACTTCCTTCAAATATAAACTTTTCAAATAAATATCATACAAACATAGTTCTTTCACGATAATTACTTTTCAAATATAAACTTTCCAAGTAAATGTTCTTTGAACATAGTTCTTTCAAGGCGAATGCTTTTCAAATATACTTTTGAAAGAAATGTCCTTCAAATATAGTTCTTTCAAGATAATTGCTTTTCAAATAAATGTCTCCAAAGATAGTTTCTTCAAGATAAATACTTTTCGAATATACTTTTCAAGTAAATATCTTTCGAGTATAGGTCACCCCATGACACCTAAGCATAGAAGATTAACATCTCCGAACACAAATATATCAACAGGGGAATCTACCGGCCCGTCCCGTAGTCCCGAATTTATTATGCAGTACAGGGGGATCTCTCGGAATACGTTCGTTGTCCTAAAATAAATATGCAGTGCTGGGAGATCTCCCGGAATATGTCTGTAGTCCCAAAATAAATAAATAGTACAAGAGGATCTTCCGGAATATGTCTGTAGTCCCAAAATAAATAGCCAGTGATGGGGGATCTCCCAGAATAACGTTCTGTAGTCCCAATTTAAATATATATCACAACCAACTGAGATAACAACTATATCATGACATAAACATCGTACATCACCACAACAAGTACAAAAGAAAAAATGTCAGTAAGGCAAAGTACGACGAGTAAATCAACTCAAGAACTTTAAATCACAAAGAACAATAGAACTCATTCACAAGGAATAACCGCAGTAAAGGATTCCAGACGCAAGGAGAACAACTTAACAAGGGAAAACAAAACAAAATGTAGTAACGACTCCACAATATTCAAGTCAACAATAAGAAGCCAACACGAGTCAAATAGTTCCAAATAAAGGCAAGTCAACTAAGATATAGGTTATCTAATCTCCTTTTTAGGTTGAGAAATTTCGAGGAATATTCAACAATTCAAGTAAGGGTAAGCACCAAAAGATAATTATAACTCCAATTAAGGCTAAACAATTATAGGACGAGATAATAATACTTTCAATTAAAGATAAGCAATTATGAAAATATAGCATGACGATAGAAGAGGTAAAAATCTTCAGTTAAGTCAAATCAGGGTCAAGTAGACAGTAAGGGTGAATCCTAAAGCGATTATCTCTAATCAAAGCATGTAAAGGTGAAACTAGCAAATAAGAACTAAAACGTATCAAGAACAACTTCAAACACGATGAATATAAGGACTTAAGAACCCTAAAAGGAAACTTCCCACAAATAAGTCCGCGCACGCACTCGTCACCTCGCGTACACAGACTACAATCAACATAGAGGACTCAAATCCTAAGGGGTATTCCCCCACACAAGGTTAGGCAAGATACTTACCTCAAAGACGACAACCCGGTACTCTAAAATGAACTCCTCGGGTAAAAGACCTCCGGACGGCTCAAATCCAACTAAAATAACTTCAATGCACAAATAAAACTCATAAGAAACTATTCTGGATCATAAAGTCTAAATCTGTAACAAAATTCAAAAGTCGACCCAAAATCTGGCCCTCGGGCCCACATCTCGGAATTCAATAAATTTTACAAAATCCGAACACCCATTCCGATACGAGTTCAACCATACCAATTTTATCAAATTCTGATAACGAATCGATCTCCAAATCTTAAATTTTCATTTTTTAAAGGTTTTACAAATTTTTCCAATTTTTTCCATTTGATTCACTAATAATTGATGAAAACAACCATGGAATCATGAAGTATAATAACTTTTGGATATAGAACACTTACCCTAATCCATATGGTGAAAATCACCTCACAAATCGCTTCATTCCGTGCTTCATAGCTCCAAATATGTTAAAATGGCTGAAACCCTCCTTTTAATTATCTGTCCAGGCAAGTCGCATTTGACATTTGCGATTTGCCTCAGCCCAGAAAAACAGCATTACCAGCCTTCCATAAATTGACCATAACTGTCTTTACAAATCTCCAAATGATGAATCGTTTAACTTTGTGGAATCTAGAATCGAAGGGCTGAAACTTTCATGTTTTGATAATTTCAAGGTTACATATAGATTGCGAGATATAAGCTTCCAAAGTCAGCTCCGCGATTGCACCAGTTGCTGCCAAAAACAGCTTCTGCAGAAATTCCAGCAGCTTCAACAAGGCGCTAACCTATCTGAACCCCATCCGAGACACTCGAGACCTTGTCTAAATATACCAATAAGTATCGTAACATAACACGGACATGCTCGAGGCCTCAAATAACATCAAACAACATCAAAACTACGAATCGCGCCACGGATCGAATTATGAGTATATGAATTTTCCAAATTCTATAATTTGTGCCGAAACGTATCAAATGAATCCAGAATAACTTCAAATTTTGCAGTGAGTCTTAAATGAAATAATGGAGCTTTTCCAATTTCTTGAATCGAATTTCGAGCCCGATATCAATAAAGTCAACTTCCGGTCAAACTATTAAAAAATCTTCTATTTTCTTACTTACGCCAAAACGTGTTGAATTGTCCTACGGACTTCCAAATCCAACTCTGAGCATATGCCTAAGTCTAAAATCACCATACAAAGCTATTGGAATCATAAAAATTCAATTACGGAGTCATCTGCTCAAAAGTTAAACTCTGGTCAACTCTTTTCATTTAAGCTTAAAAAATGAGAGTTGTTCTTTCAATTAAATTTCGAATCTTCCGAAAATCAAACTCGACCGTACACGCAAGTCATAATACATATTATAAATTTATTCGAGATCTTAAGTCGATGAACGAGGCATAAATTCTTAAAATGACAAGTCAGTTCGTCACATTCTCCCCTTCTTAAAACATACGTTCATCCTCGAACGTGCCAAGAATTATTGTGAGGACATTAAATTATTGAGTGTATTCTTACACACATACTTACGGGTGATTCTACATCACCACAATTTAACATGGGTCCGAAAACACCATCTCAATTGACATTATTTCTTTTAACCTCATTTATAAACTTTAAAGCCAAATTTTTTTCCCTTTACACTTCAATTAATTTTTTTAAAAAAGCCTAATTTTTATATTAACACACCGTGTTAGTCTCAACCGGCAGTAGCAATTCTATACCTACACAAACATTATACTTATACCCATAACTACATCTCTGGTCATAATAGTTGTTAATAATTAATTCCGGCATCCTCAATTAATCTCATATTAACCAAAACCTTGTTTCAAATTTTTCACAATATTGACAGCAACACCCGAGGAATGATGACCTCATAATTATTCACCCGAATTTAACGAGTCACATTTAGCGCCACCTGGGCACCCAACTTGTAAGCTAAAACTCAATATTCACAGTACGAATATGGCTAAATATGCACAATAATACATAAAAGAATTATCAAATAATCCTAACAGGCATGACTCCTTATTAATACTATAGTACAAATTTAAATTTCACAAATGGAGAATATAAACATATAAAACTTCCACCACACGGACCTCGTCCATATACAACTTCTACCGCGGCTTGTAACCCGATTTAAATATTTCACATCATATAAAAGTTGTGAGGATCTCGTCCTCAACTCTGCATCACAAGTATTTTTCACATTGTGCCAATAGAAATTTTCCACTCCTTTTTTAAAAATAAATTCCGTGAAATAATTTTACAGCACAAAATGAACCCCCATATTAGTAGGGCATATAATTCAAAAAATTTAGTCAACTATTCTGAATTTATATCAAAATCCCACTGTAGTGAGTAACAAAAAGTCATATTTGGACTCTTAGCCCTAAATAGTGTACAAAATAAAAGGCTAGACATGGGCTAACACCATCAAATCTCCCAATATGGATAAACACGTGAGTGGTGTATATAATCACCAACTCACCATACATGGAGCATGATAGGAGGTCTCACCTCGATAATTGGAATTTAATCAAACTAAGAACAATACTCCTCTATTATGAATTAAATCATACCTGTAACGATACCATCTGGTGTAGCGGCCTCAGCCATACCATATCAATTATATCAACGGGTTGGGCCTCCCCCTCTAAGCCGCCCTTTTACCGGCCTGTCCTCCACCCCTAACTGACTGTGCATATGTGGTAGTAACTAGAATAGAGCCTTTAGCATGAGTACCTAATGAAATCCGCCTCTCCTTAAGTCCGGGACAATCTCTCATGATGTGCTTAGAATCACCACACTAATAACAACCCCTCTGCAGGTTCGACTGCTCATAATAAGTCTGTGCCAAATAACTAGAATAACCATTATAAGAACCACGTGTTGTTGGTGCATTAAAAGAACTTACTAGAGCCCTCCGAGTATTCTGAAATTGTTTCCATGAATTAGCTGATAATGAAATGTAGAATTATTAAGTACCCAGGAATACCGCAAGTCTCAACATCATCTCATACAAATCTCAGTTCTTAATCATATACAAGTTTTTGGAACCTTTCGATACATATATACATCTCAGGCCCAAACTGATATAACACATGACCCCACAATATGATCGTTGATAGTGGACTCCCTTCACTTGGCGCGAATCCATTGGACACAGTCCGATGATCCACAATACTAACCTTCACGCTCGTACAACACCAATCATAAGACTCCTCAAGCCATTTATTTTGGCACACATCATCCTCTTGACAGTTAAAGTCGCTTCCTCCGGTGCCTTGACTTCTACTATGTACCTTTCACTAAATGGAAATCCCATATGGACCACATACTCCCTAATACCACCAACTATCTTCAAATCTACATCCATCTCGTGACCCTACCACGATTGTGATGATTAGGCAACTAACTAAACCTTCTTAAGATCGTAGATATCATTCAGATATCAGATATTGCTGCAACCCCATGTGCACAACTGAATGATCCCTCAATACTTCCATATCCTCGATCTGGACGACACGTTGAGACCATGGTTGAGCATCCCTGGCTCCCTTGTATCCCCTTCGTATTATCACGAACCATTGGTGCATAGTTGATCCCGAGTGCGCAATTTCATACATGAGTGAATGCAAAGTAACATAAGATATATGCTTCAAGTTGAATAAATGTCGCACGATAAGTCCTACTAGCTCTGTAGCCTCTCGAAGATAAATACAGACGTCTCCGTACCGATCCGTAAGTCTCTACTAAACTCGCTTATGACTCGTAGCCTCTATGAACCTAGAGCTCTGATACCAACTTGTGATGACACAATTTTCCCTATGTTGGGAATCATGATGGCATCTAGTCTTAGGGACTAGGTAAGCCTGGCGTTTGTTGAATAACAGTAAAACTAAAGAAAATTTAACAGTCTCAGTATAGAAATCTTTACAAAATTATAATTTCCCAAAACCGGCAGTACAAGTCATAAGTTTTATAGAGTTAACTACAACTTTTAAGTACAACTATTTGGAAATGAGTGAAAACAGTTCAATACAAGTAGGAAGGTGACTCTGAAGCCTGCGAACGCAGCAATGGGTTCACCTTGAGTCTCCTTACCAATGATCTGCACAACTACTAACGATAAATACCTGGATCTGCACAAAAATATGCAGATGTGTAGTATGAGCACACCACAATTGTGCCCAGTAAGTATCAAGAATAATCTCGGTGAAGTAGTGACGAGGACTAGTCAACACACACCACTGGTCTAATAAACTGAACAAACATAAGTATAGAAAATGACGGAACATGACATCTATCTAATGACTACACAATATGGCTAACAACGTAACAACCACAATAAGGAAGGAAAAACAACAAATGACAACGGAACACCATAATAAGACACAGAAGGATGGACATGAACATAGTCCAAATCCGAAAATCACAATATAGTAAGGGCAAGTAGTAACTCGGCACTGCAATAGTTTCCACATCAGGCCTTAGCCAACAACCCCAATAAATTAGTCAAATCTTTCAAATATAAACTTTCACCCGTAAGTTTTTATATTGGAATCTTTAGAATATAATCCCTTCCAATAGGAAATTCTTTTGAATTATACTTCCTTCAAATATAAACTTTTCAAATAAATATCCTTCAAACATAGTTCTTTCAAGATAATTACTTTTCAAATATAAACTTTCCAAATAAATGTTCTTCGAACGTAGTTCTTTCAAGGTGAATGCTTTTCAAATATACTTTTGAAATAAATGTCCTTCAAACATAGTTCTTTCAAGATAATTACTTTTCAAATGTACTTTCAAATAAATGTCTTCAAACATAGTTTCTTCAAGATAAATGCTTTTCGAATATACTTTTCAAGTAAATATCTTTCGAGTATAGGTCACCCCGTGACACCTAAGTATAGAATAGTAATAGCTCCGAACACAAATATATCAATAGGGAAACTACCGGGATCCCGTCCCGCAGCCCCGAATTTATTATGCAGTACAGGGGGTTCTCCCGAAATATGTCCGTAGTCCCAAAATAAATATGCAGTGCTGGGGGATCTCCCGGAATATGTTTGTAGTCCCAAAATAAATATGCAGTACATCGGGATCTCTCGGAATAGCTCCGTAGTCCCAAAATAAATATGCAGTACAGGGGGATCTCCCGAAATACGTCTGTAGTCCCAAAATAAATATGCAGTGTTGGGGGTCTTTCGTAATATCTTTTTGTAGTCCCAATTTAAATATATAGCACAACCAACAAAGATAACAACTATAGCACGACATAAATATCGTATATCACCACAACAAGTACAAAAGCAACAATGACAGTAATGCAAAGTACGACGAGTAAATCAACTCAAGAACTTTAAATCACAAAGAACGGTAGAACTCATTCACAAGGAATAACCACAGTAAAGGATGTCAGGCTAGGAGAACAACTTAACAAGGGAAAACAAAACAAAATGTAGTAACAATTCCACAATATTCAAGTCAACAATAAGAAGCCAACACAAGTCAAATAGTTTCAAATAAAGGCAAGTCAACTAAGATATAGGTTATCAAAGTCCTTTTTAGGTTGAGCAATTTCGAGGAATATTCAAAAATTCAAGTAAGCGGAAGCAGTAAAAGATAATCATAACTCCAATTAAGGCTAAACAATTATAGGACGAGATAATAATAATTTCAATTAAAGATAATTAGTTATGAAAATATAGCATGGCGATAGAAAAGGTAAAAATCTCCAGTTAAGTTAAATAAGAGTCAAGTAGACAGTAAGGGTGAATCCTAAAGTGATTATCTCTAATCAAAGCATGTAGAGGTGAAATTAGCAAATAAGAACTCAAACGTATCAAGAAAAACTTCAGACACGGTGAATATAAGGACTTAAGAATCCTAAAAGGAAACTTCCCAGAAATAAGTCCAAGCACGCACTCGTCACCTCACGTACACGGACTACAATCAACATAGAGGACTCAAATCCTAAGGGGTAGTTCCCCCAAACAAGGTTAGGCAAAATACTTACCTCAAAGACGACAACCCGATACTCTAAAATGAACTCCTCGGGTGAAAGACCTCTGGACGACTCAAATCCAACTAAACAAACTTCAATACGCAAATAAAATTCATAAGAAACTATTCCAGATCATAAATTCTAAATCTTTAACAAATTTCAAAAGTCGACCCAAAATCCGACCCTCGGGCCCACATCTCGGAACTCGAAATTTTTTAAAAAATCCGAACACCCATTCTGATACGAGTTCAACCATACCAATTTTATCAAATTCCGATGACAAATCGACCTCTAAATCTTAAATTTTCATTTTTGAAAAGTTTTACAAATTTCTCCAATTTCTTCCAGTTGATTCACTAATAATTGATGAAAACAACTATGGAATCATGAAATATAATAACTTTTGGATATAGAACGCTTATCCCAATCCATATGGTGAAAATCACCTCAAAAATCGCTTTAATCCGAGCATCATAGCTCCAAATAGGTTAAAATGGCCGAAACCCTCGTTTTAAGAATCTGTCCAGGCAAGTCGCATTTGACCTTTGCGATTTGCCTTAGCCCAGAAAATTAGCATTACTAGCCTTCAATAAATTGATCCTAACTTTCTGTACAAATGTCCAAATGATTAATGGTTTAACTTTCTGGAAACTAGAATCAAAGGTCTAAAACTTTCATTTTTGATAATTTCCAGGTTTCTTATATATAGCAAGATATAAGCTTCCAAAGTCAGCTCCACGATTGCACCACTTACCGCCAAAAACAGCTTCTGCAGAAATTCTAGCAGCTTCAACAAGGTGCCAAACGATCCGAACCCCATCCGATACTCATCCGAGCCACTCGAGACCTTTTTCGAATATACTAATAAGTCTCATAACATAACACGGACCTGCTCGAGGCCTCAAATAACATCAAACAACATCAAAACTACGAATCGCACCACGAATAGAATTATGAGTTTATGAATTTTCCAAATTCTATAATTTGTGCCGAAACGTATCAAATGAATCCGGAATGGCTTCAAATTTTGCACGCGAGTCTTAAATGACATAATGGAGCCGTTCCAATTTCTAGAATCAACTTTTGACCCCATATTAATAAAGTCAACTCCCGGTCAAACTTTCCAAAAATCTTCTATTTTCTTACTTTCGCCAAAATGCGTCGAATTGTCTTACGGACTTCCAAATCCAACTCCGAGCATACGCCTAAGTCCGAAATCACCATACGAAGATATTGGAATCATCAAAATTCTATTCTGGAGTCATCTGCTCAAAAGTCAAACTCCGGTCAACTCTTTTAATTTAAGCTTCAAAAATGAGAGTTGTTCTTTCAATTAAATTCTGAATCTTCCGAAAACTAAATTCGACCATACACGCAAGTCATAATACATATTACGAATTTTTTCGGGACCTTAAGTCGATGAACGAGGCGTAAATTCTTAAAACAACAAGTCGGTTCGTTGCATATGCAAAGAACTTGTCGGCATGAACTCTATTTGAAAAAATAGAGATACCTCCTTCAGGTGCATGGCACTGGAGGGAGAGATTTGATGGGTGCATCCCATGATTTAAGGAATATATTTTTCTTCCTTATTTAAAGAGACTTCTAATGTCAGCAGTCTTTTAGATTTGGCAGCCGGCATTTTTGATTTGTTCACATTGAAGAGTTTGAAGTTTCTATCTTTCATTTGGCGTCACTGATGACATCTACAGGAGTATTGAATCTCTATAAATATAGAGCTCTTGAGTCATTTGTAAAACACACCAACAAAGAGAGAAAGAAAGAGTGAGGCATCACAGACAAGGTATGAGAAAATAGTATGTGAGAAAAATAGAGAGTGAGCGATATTGTAGTGAGGTGGGAATATCAAAAGAGGGTTATTTCTTTTGACCGTTGTAGTGTTCTTTGGAGTATTTTACTCGGACCTAAATGTAAAATTTCTTGTTATAGTGATATCAGTTCCTCCTCTCGGGGCCGCGGTTTTTCCCTTATTCAAAAGGATTTTCCACGTAAAAATCTTGGTATCGTTGTCACTATTTTAATCTTGTTAATTATCGTATCTTGGTGCTACGCTATTAATTATTCCATTTTTATTACCGTGAATATTATTTCTGTGGGGGTTTATTCCCAACAGATTTTATTACAAAATCTTTAGAATACGAATATATATATATGAAAATTCAAATTAATTTAGATTTAATTAAGGAGATCTAGAGAGAGATTCTAATACCTATTGTCCGAGAAGGAAACAAAAAAAAAAAAGAAAAAAAAAAAAGACGTTTGTTTCAGAACCAAAACTTAAGATACATATAACGTAACACTGGGAATGATGTACTCATGTACACTATTTCACAAACCCTAATTCTCTCAAGATGCTAAAACGACATAAGCGGGTTAGAGATATCTGCTCTACCACAGGGCAAACTATAGCTCCAGATTTGATTAGCGATCTTCCAGATGAAGTGTTATATTCAATAATCTCCCTTCTTCCCCCTAAAGATGCAGTAGCAACCAGTTTATTTTGTATTTTCCAAACGCTAGAGATTGCTTTGGAAATCGTTATCTCGCCTTTCTTTTGATCTAACTACTACTATTACATATTATGATCGAACTCAACATATTGGAAAATTGTTGATTTTGTAAAAGTTTCTTTCATCACAAGCTGGTGGTGTTGAATATTTTTACTTGCATCACTTCCCACGAGATTGGATAGGCACTGATCACATACTGCGATGCGTTGAACTTTTAAAAACTAAAAAAAGGCTTAAAAGGATCTCACTTTCTTGCAATAAATGTAGTGTCAATTGGTGCATGTGGAGTGTACCTATTCCAAAAAGCATTAATGTAGTAAACCCGAGAAGGAAAGAGAGGCCTTGTTGGCTAGTGAATACCCAAACAAGGAACGAGAGGCCTCGTTGGCTAGCGAACAGGGGCGGATGCACTTTGGTTTAAGCGAATTCACTAAATATGTGTATGCAATTAATATGCAAAAATAACGTAACTTAGATAAAAAATGACATTGCTTGATACAATAGTTCCTCGGCTCACCTGGTCAAGTGCCTCATTCGCGTCTCTTAGGTTTTGGGTACAAACCCTAATGCTGCTTATTTTAAAAATTTTGTAAAACGTCCCGTTGTTAGTTGTCATATTTTTTTGGGTGTAGAAGTCGCTTAAGAACAATTTGCAAAATCAAGTAAATGATGAGCTTTTGAGTAATTAATTGATGCCTTTATAGGTAAAGAGGTATTATGAAATTATTTTTAATTAGGATAGTAAATAAAAATTAAAAAATAACGAATTCAACTTAAAAAGTAAAAACTCATCGAGGAGGTTTGTAATAATAGTTTGAATGTTGTTTTTTCTTAATATGATTAGAACTGTATTTTTTAATATGATATTTTTATGTAAATGTGTTTATTTATTCACTTTCTCAAATATCGACACCGCTTAAAAAAAATTCTGCTTATTCTCCTGGTAGCGAAAATCATAAAAGTAAAACACATTGAAGTCTCAAGAAACATATTTGATGGAAAATTTCTGCAAGTGGTGGAGCTAAATGAATATATACTCTACGATGCTTCATCATTTAAAGGTTGTGTCAATGTTAGAACCCTTAAGTTCACAACATGCCGTCTAGACGAAGAACCCCTAATTGACATCCTTGATAATTGTGAGTTCTTAGAGAATCTGATCATTCGCCACAAGAAACTCAAGTTGTTAGAAATTCATCAAATGAAAATACAGAAATTTTCCCTAGTTTCTGAAAGCCTAACTGAGTTGGTGTTGGAAGACTTTTCTTGTTCATCCACAAGATCCTCATATTCACTGTCCAAATCTTGAAGTCTTTCGGACAAACAGCCCCGAGTTGCTAGGTCAGTGGCCAGTGGGGCACTCGTATGTTTGAGGGTAAGTATTTTTAATAAAGTTATTTCATATTGTTACAGAATATATTTGTTTCGGATTTACAATGTCTCGACTCTCGAGCCACTATATATATACACACACTTTTCTTTTTCTTGTTGGTAAAAAAAAGGTAGCTTGTTGGAAAATTTGGGAGAGCAAGACAACACAAAAGAACACTCAAAACTCATAAAGAAGAAAGTGGAGGAAATGATGATTTCTATTCAACTTGACTTACTTCAAATGGTTAGGAATACATGACTATTTATAGGAAAAATCCTTCGTGTATCTAGCGTAGAGTAAACACACCAATCATGCCACACTTCACATATTCCAAAGTACATCAATGTGTTCATATATAATCTAATACATGTGCTGACTTAATATTCTAGTTCATGAACTAATGTAGACTAATGTAAACAAATGTGAACAAATGAAAAAACAAGTTTATTATTTTCACATTTCAACATCCCCCTAAACTTGTTTCATCACTCCAAGAGCCTCCTTCCTTAGCTTTTGAAAAAGCTCAATTTTCAACAGCTTTATGAAAATATCCGCAATTTGGTCTTGTGACTTCACGTGCTCAACCTCGATAACCTTATTTTCATGTCCTTCAACCTTGTAGCCAAAGGTTGATCAATGTAAATCTCTTCCTCCAAAACACCATTCAAGAAAGCTGACTTCACGTCCATTTGATGAATTTTCCATTGATTTAGAGCCTTGGAATTTTTCTTCAACTCGTACACCCATTTGACACCAATGATGTTTTTGCCTTCCGGAAGTGTGGCTAATTCCAAGTACCATTCTTCTTGATTTGCTTAATTTCTTCATATATGACATCTCTCCATTTGGCATTTTGGGCAGCATCTTCATATGTTAAAGGCTCACTATCCACCAACAAACAAAAGTGAGTCAAATAATATAAATCTTTCCTTATCACTTCCGTATTTTCATAAAACTCACAAAAACTTTTAGTTTTCTTAGGCACTTCACTTGAAGATCTTGAACTTGACTCATCTTCTTCTTGAACTTATGCCGGAGGTGTTGAAATTGGTGTGATAGGCTGCTCCACAACTTCTTCATCATCATCTTCATCAAAGAAAGAACTAAAAGAGTAATCTTGATCTTTAGTTTTCTATTCCCAAGCATTATCTTCATCAAACTTAATATCTCTGCTTATGGTGACCTTTCCCTTTCTTAGGTTATATAATTTATAACCTTTAGAACTTTGATCATGGCCAATGAAAATATACTTCTTACTTTTATCGTGAAGCTTGGACCTCTTCTCATCCGGCAAATATTCATATGCAATGCTCCTAAAAACTCGCGAATGATCAACTTTTGGCTTGAAACCACTCCAAGCCTCTTGAGGTGTTTTGTCACGAATACTCTTGGTGTGACACCGATTTGACAAATATACTGCACAAGCAACTGCTTCAGCCCTAAACTTCATTGGCATATTTTTTGCTCTTCAACATACTTCCATGTTGATAATAGTCTGATTCTTTCTTTCCATGATGTCATTTTGTTAAGATGATCTTGGAACATTAAAGTGACTTTAACTTGATATCCACTTTGTTATTTGAAGTGACTTAACTTGATAGCTATTTTGTTTCTCCACCATGATCTTGAATTTGTTGAAAGTATCAAACACCTCCGATTTTACCTTCAAAAAATACACCCAAGTTTTCCTAGAAAAATCATCAATGAAAAGTAAAAAATAATTATATTACCAAGTGAAGATGGCTTGATTGATCCGTACACATCCATGTGAATCAACTCCAATGGCCATCGGGCTCTAGTCAAAGACTCTTTAGGAAAACTTTTTCGTGTTTGATTTCTAAAGAGACATCCTTCGCAAAGTTGGCTCGGATGATCAATAGTTGGCAATGAATTCACCATGCTTTCTTTCTTCATAAACATTAGACTGTCAAAATTCACATGACAAAATCTCAATCCATATTTTTTACCAAATAAACAGTAAGCACAAAGTTTTACCGTTGTAACTTTGGAAAAAGACATGAGTTATTTTCTGGAAAGAATCTGCAATCCCTTGTCACTCATATGACCCATTCTTTTGTTCCATAAATCTCATCTTGTGCCGCATCCAATTCACCTCGAAATATTTTTGCATTTGTGCTGTACAAAGTGCCACGAGCAACTCCCTTTGAAATCATCAATGATCCCTTAGTGAGTCTCCACTTTTGATATGCAAAACAGTTCTCGTATCCATCTCGGTCCAAAGCTATTCCCGAAATTAAGTTCATCCATAAATTAGGTACATGTCGCACGTCCTTTAGAATCAAGTGCATACGATATTTGTCTTGATTCAAATGTCACCAATTCCCGCAATCTTTGAGTAACTCGTTCACCTGCTATATATCTGCAAAATATTTCTCTCACCGGAGTGTGATGGTAAGATATCGTTGGTTCAACCACTCATTCTGACTCTGGACTTGCCAAGTTCATGCATTCTTCCTCTTTGTCATTTATAAAGAGAACAACATTATCATTATTTCGCATCATGGCAGTGTGGTATCGTCATTCTTTTGGCCACTGCTTTCACCTTTGCCCTTCTTAGATTTGGGCAATCTCTTATGAAATGACCCGGTTGATCGCAATTGTAGCAATTTCATGCTTTTGATTTGGATCGGTTCTTGGACTTTCCACGATCTTCAGATCTACCATAGCTTCTCGAACTCATTTGGTAACTTCTGCCTCTACCTTCTGTGATGAGAGCATGTCCTTGATTTTCAGGCTTCTTTCTCATCTTCTCATTGACTAGAAGAGCCGATGTAATATCCTTCAACTCAATAGTGGTTTTCCCATGCAGGATAATTGTTGCTAAATTTTCATACGAAGATGGCAATGAGTTCATAGATATATCCTCTTCCTCAATCTTTACTCAGAGTTTGGCAAGCTGCATGATTAGTCTATTAAACACATTAAATGTGACAAAAAAATTGTATATATAGGGCATATAATCGTTTCTTCAGATACAACTTATTTGTCAGCATTTTGGATATGTATCCAAATGCCACATGCAGTGTCAATGATGTTATTACTACATCATCTCATAATTGCAACCTGATTGCACTAGCAGCCTTTTCATCCAAGTCAGCCTAATCCTCAACTTTCATGGTATCAGGCTTCTTGGCGTCACTGTCTAATACCTTGTGTAATCCTTGTTGAATGAGCAGATCCCTCATCCTTCTTTGTCATGTTGAGAAACATCTTTCTCTGTTGAATTTTACTAACTCGTACTTTAGTCCGGACATTTTATTTTTCATCGAGTACAGTGCTACAAACCATGAACATTATTTTTACGTGGATTTTTAAAAATACAGTAACCGACGTCAATAATAAGAGAAACAAGGACACCGAAATTTTTACGTGGAAAATCCTTCTGAATAAGGGGAAAAAATACGGCCCGAAAGGAGTAACTGATATTACTAGAGTAAGAAATTTTATACTTTGTAGGCCCAAATAAAATACTCAAAGACCACTATAACACTCAAAAGAAATAACTCTCTTTTGATATCCTCACATCACTATAATATCGCCCACTCTCTCTATTTTTTTCACAAGTATATCTGTGACGCCTCACTCTTCTTTCTCTCTTTCTGATAATGTGTAATTAACAAATGATTGGGGAGCTTTCTATTTATAGAGATTCAATACTCCTTAGATGTCATCAATGACGCCATATGAAAAATTGAAACTTCAAACTTTTCAATGTGAACAAATCAAAACGCCGGCTGTCAAATCTATTAAAGCTACAGATATTAGAAATCTTTGTCAAAGGAAGTAAAACATCTTCCTTAATTAATGGACCATGGGATGGACCCATCAACAACACATGCTTGACCTTTTATTTTCTAATGTGTGTCGTTTATGGGTCCCACTTTCTTTTTTATCCAATTTATAAAATTTCTAATTTCTCTTTCTTTTCGAACAATTTTTCTCTTCCTCACAAGTTACACCATAAAGCACAGCCCCACACCCCACTCCTCCTGAATAAAATAACTACTACGAACCACCTTTATCCACTATTTTATAGTAGAAAACACCACTCTCCTCCCCCCAAATAAACCATCTTCTAACGTAAACAAATATGAAAATCGATTTAAAAAAATAGATAAGTAAATTCAATTCCTCTTTGATTATTTTTTTCATAAATTTCTCAGGAAACCCGCATAGGAACTAGTAAAAGAAAAAAAATTCCAGCAATATTGAATCGGAGCTCATCGGAGCTATCACCAGAGCGGCCACCAGAACAATCACCACAAGATACAAAATCCATCACTAAAGTTCTTTAAATTAGAGTGAACCATCGGAAGGTGAATGTCGCCTTCCTTTCTGGTCCACTTGGCATTTGAATCAACGCCACAAAGAGTGTGATGTATCCTTGTGTAGTTTGGGCTTTTGACAAATTTATGGAGCCTCCTCGGGTCAGAATTCTCAACCCTCAAATATGCACATAAGGATTGCCTATCCATTGGCACGTCCTTCCTACGTCACATGCATTGCCAAAGCCTGCATTTCCGGTTGGCGTAAAGTTCCCGAACCATAATCAAATTAGCATGCCCCGGGCCTTCTATGAGTTTGTCCATGTTTAGTGTGCGCAACCGGCCAAGTACATCTGAGAAGTTTCTTTCAAAAGCTTTGACATTAATCCCCATCTCGGAAGTGTACCGTCTATATTGCACGAAGTCCCTGTGCCATGCAACAGCCTCATTAGTGACCAAATCCAAGCGAGGACTCGGTCTCAATGGTGCCTGTTGTGATCCCTCGACAACTTGTTTTCCTTTAGATTTCCTAGAGAATCCTTCTCCTTGCTTTCTCTGTTTGGGCGTGGGGAAATGGTGGAGGACTTTCCTATTCCCTTGCCTTTGCTTGCACTATCACGTGCCATAGTAATCTGCAACACAAATAAGCATGGATGTGAGAACTAATCAAGAAATATGCCTAAGGTTGTCGCGCGAGTCAAAAATGACCCCACACTTAAAACCGAAGGCTCAATGTACAATACCTCACAATTTTGATCTAAAATGCACAAGTGTTGCACTCCAAGGCCATGGGTACTCAAGACTTCCCCATGCCACACAATAGCTAAAAGGCGCTAATCAATGCCACACAAACAAATGATTGATCATGGTTTGGTGAATTCACCTTAATGCAAGTAAGTGACATATGGTACATTAATTTCTACAATTACTACAACTACACTAATTTAGCTAAGTCTACAACATTCTACTACATACATCATATAGGATACATGGTGTGGGCAACATATGTGCATTGAAACCAAGATATCGAGCATGTAAAAATCATCCCCACACACCCCAAACTTAGCCCAATTTCATTTATGAATACACTCAGTTACCCACACTTCACCGGTGCACAAAATATTCATTCAAACATTTTAACAAACACATTGTGGGCATGAAGTGTTGCACTCTAGTTTAACAATAGTGGAACATGCTGGTCCTCCCAAATTTCAACGAAGTAGAGAAAATTCTAGTTTACTATTCTGTATACAAAACAACCACAACAAATTTCGGCCAATGACTAGACCACCCACCATAGAACAATTCTTATGAAACAACTTAGGGGGAAAATTGGGGATTAGGGCAATTGAGGAGATGGGAAATTCATGGTTATCTACCTATTAAAATACAAAAATAATAAGAAATCATACATGTAGGATTTAAGATGATAGAAAGAGAGGATATTGAGAATTTTGAGAGAGAGAGAGAGAGAAGGGGCACTTGCGGCAGAAGCTAGGCGTGAGAGATTCTGAGATAAAGAACGGGTGTTTTGGTTTGGGTTATGTTTTAATTTGAGTTGGGGATGAGGAATTGGTAAGTAGGGTGGGTTTTAATGTGAGATTCTATGGGTAGATGGCTTGGGTTAATGGATATTAATTTAATATATATATATATATATATACACCTGGCCACCCCCCAGCCCAGCGTCCCACGCTATGCCTGGCGTTTGGAGGTTTCAACACACTGGTTTGGGTGCCCTAGGCAGCGTGTGGCGGTGGCCTGGGCACAGTTCATCAATTTTCAATTTTTTTTAATATAACATTTAGATCCCCCGAGCCTTTTATATATCCAATTTACATGTCCCACACCATTCTACCTATAATTTCTATGCCTACAAAGAAAATGCAAACTTTAGTCTACTCTAACTAAAAAACTTAGAAAGCTAAGCTATGAAAGCAATAAAAATTGGGTTGCCTCCCAACAAGCGCCTGATTTAACGTCGTGGCATGACGCAAGAACTCTCTTATTCGTCAGCGACTACAACTTTGGTCTTCTCACGTTCAATTATTCCTCTCCAATAATGCTTTATTCTATGCCCATTCACTAAAAATTTTCTTTCACCATTTAAAGCTCGCAGCTCAATTGCACTATAAGGAGTGACTCTCACCACCTCAAACGGGCCTGACCATCTCGATTTTAACTTCCCGGGAAATAACCTTAGCCTAGAATTGAACAATAATAACTGTTGGCCTGGCTCGAAGTGATGTGGCTTGATATGCTTGTCATGCCATCTTTTTATTTTTTCTTTGTAAAGCTTAGCATTTTTATAAGAGTGCAGCCTGAACTCATCTAATTCATTCAATTTCAAGAGTCTTTTCTCGCCTGCGGCTTCAAGGTCCATATTCAACTTCTTGACGGCTCAATACCCTTTGTGTTCAAGTTCAACAGGCAAATGACATGCCTTCCCATAAACAAGCTTATACGGCGACACCCCAAGTGGCATTTTGTATGCAGTTCTATATGCTCACAAGGCATCATCTAACTTTGTATCCCAATCCTTTCTATTCGCACTTACTGTCTTCTATAAGATTTGCGTTATTTCTCTATTAGACACCTCAGCTTGCCCAATTGTTTGAGGATGAAATGTTGTAGCAACTCTATGGCGGACTCCATATTTAGCTACAAGGTTATTCAACAACCGATTACAAAAGTGTGTCCCTTCACCACTAATCAAAGCACGTGGAGGCCCAAACCTCAAAAATATGTTCTTTTCACAAACGCAGCTAGCACCATGGCATCATTTGTTGGCAATGCGATCGCCTATACCCATTTTGACACGTAGTCAACTGCTAGAAAAATGTATTTGTTTCCTTTGGACAATGGGAATGGTCCCATAAAATCTATCCCCCACACATAAAAAATTTGACCTTCAGGATGTTATTCAAAGGCATCTAATGCCTCTTTATGATTGTTCCTATTCTTTGACATTTGTCACACTTCTTACAAATGTATGGGCATCCTTGAATAATGTTGGCCAAAAAACAGGATTGTAATACCTTTGCAGCTGTTCTGTCGCCTCCATGATGGCCCACATAGGGTGATACATGACAATCATACAACACTAGTTCGACCTCCTTTTTTGGTATGCATCTCCTCATCATTTGATCAGCACACTGCTTGTACAAATATGGCTCATCCCAATAGTAGAAATTCACATCATGTAGAAACCTCTTTCTAGCATCAGATTCAATTTCAGGAGGAAGTACCCCGCTCACCAGATAATTCACATAGTCCGTGTACTTGGGTGATAGCAAAAAGTTGCTCATCAGGAATTACTTTTATTAATTTGGCCACCCTCCTCCACATGGTCGTGATTTTCCATCCTTGATAGATGGTCAGCTACTTATTTCTATGTGCCCTTTCGATCTCGTAGTTCCACATCAAATTCCTGCAACAACAAAACCGAACACATCAATCTAGCCTTAGATTCCTTTTTGTAAATAGATGCCTGATTACTGCATGATTGCTATGGACTATGACTTTTGTTCCTACCAAGTATGCCCGAAATTTCTCAAAGTCCCACACCACGGCTAACAACTCCTTTTCAGTGGTGGTGTAATTCAGCTGGGCATCATCAAGAGCCTTACTCGCATAGTAGATGAAATAAAACATCTTGTCCTTCCTCTAGCCTAGCACTGCCCCAATAGCATGATCACTGCATCACACATAAGTTCAAATGGTAAGGACCAATTCGGTTCCGCAATAATGGGGGCAACCACCAGCTTCCTTTTGATCTCTTCAAATGCTTTCAGGCAGGCATCATCAAAATTGAAAGTTACATCTTTTTCAAGCAACCTGCACAGAGGAGTAGCAATTTTAGAAAAATCCTTAATGCCGATAGAATCCCGCGTGTCCCAAGAAACTCCGGACACCCTTCACAGAAATGGGTGGAGGTAATTTTTCAATCGCCTCCACCTTCGCCTTATCAACTTCAATGTCGCTCCTAGACGCTCTGTCCAACATGATGCTTTCCTACACAATAAAATGGTATTTTTCCCAATTCAATACCAGATTTGTTTCTTCACAGCGGGCCAACACCTTACTCAAATTATTAAAATAATCATCATTGGTCGACCCAAAGACTGAAAAATCATCCATAAAAACTTCCATAAATTTTTCCACCATATCGGTGAAAATAACCATCATGCATATCTGGAAAGTGGATGGTGCATTACAAAGACCAAACGACATTCACTTGAAGGAGAAAGTTTCATAAGGACAAGTAAAAGTGGTCTTCTCCTGATCCTCTGGGCATATGACAATTTGGTTGTACCCCAAATAACCATCAAAGAAACAATAATATTAATGCCCCGCCAATTTGTCCAACATTTGGTCAATGAATGGAAGTGGGAAGTAATCCTTGTTGGTTGCTATGTTGAGCTTTCTGTAATCAATGCAAACTCTCCACCCCATCACAATGCGAGTAGGAATTAGCTTATCCCTGCCTTTTTAGGCACATATTGCACTGGGCTTACCCAGTTGCTGTCAGAGATAGGAAAGATGATACCTGCATCGAGCCACTTAGTTACTTCCTTCTTCACGACTTCTTTCATGATAGGATTAATCTCTTTTGCTTCTCAACACTGGGGCGGTGTCCATCTTCCATAAAGATTTTATGCATGCAAAACGATGGACCGATTCCTTTGATGTCAGCAATTGTCCAGCTTATAGCCTTTCTATGCTCGCGAATTAGTCTGAGCAAATTTTCTTCTTGTACATTAGTTAGGCTGGACGAGATAATTACTGGCAATGTTTCAGTGTTCCCAAAATAAGCATAGCACATATGTGCTGAAAGGGGCTTTAGTTATAGCTTTGGAGTTTCCTCAATAGATGCCTTAGGAAGGGTCAGAGTAACAACCTTCCCAACTCATCAAACTTCTCAAACCCATGGAAATAATTTCATGACATGTCAAGTACTTGCTCAATTTCTCCCATCATATTATCTTCAATGTCTTCTTCATTCCCAACCAAAGCTCGTCCAGGAGGATCTATGGGGCTCATATAATGCATCAATGTCGTAGCATTGCTTTTCACTACAGAAATCATGGATAACTCTTCATAGTGGGTTGGAAATAAGAGTGCTTTGTATACATTAAATACCTCCACTTGATCACCTACTATCATCGTCATCTTTCCTTCACATACATCAATAATAGCTCAGCCCGTGGCTAAGAATGGACGCCCCAAAACAAATGGGTCTTCCTGATCAGGCTCGTAGTCCAAGATAATGAAATTACCAGGGAATATGAAAGAACCCACTTGAACTAACACATCTTAAATCACTCCTTCTGGATGAGCACTGGAGCGATCGGACAACTGTAAGATTACCGTTGTTGGGCGTGGCTCACCTAAACCCAACTGTCTAAACACAGATAGCGGCATCAGATTGATGCTCGCTCCAAGATCACATAAAGCTCTCCCGACTTCATGCTTACCAGTCGTGATTTGGATAGTGAAACTACCCGGATCCTTCAATTTCTGAGGTAGCTTGCTTTGGATTCTAGAGCTACATTCCTCAGTGAGTGCCACAGTCTCGAATTCGGTCAACTTCCTTTTATTTGTTACTATGTCCTTGATGTATTTTGTATATTTGGGCACTTCTTGCAGGATGTCTACCAGTGGAATATTGATTTGCACCTGCTTCAAAATATCAAGAAACTTTTTATACGTCGGGCATTATCATTCAGTTTCTGCAATCTTTGAGGAAACGGAGGAGGTGGCCTCGCAACTAATGGTATGGGTCGCTCAGCCACCGCCTCTTCAGTTGGCTTCTCTGACTCCTTTGATTTTTCTGATTTTGACTCTATAGTGGCCGGCCTCTCATTAAAGGTCACATGTTTTCTCTTTTTCTACTGGACTTCTTCTAATTGTCTCCCATTCCTTAATGAAACAACATTAATAGATGCCTTAGGATTAGGCTCAGTGTCACTTAGAAGAGATCCAACTGGTCGAGTATTTTGGGCACTAGCAAGTTGTCCCATTTGGCGCTCCAAATTTCACATTGCTGCGGCTTGGGACTGCTGGTCAACCATCACATTCTTTAACATCTCTGTTATGTGGGCTTGCTGGTCAACCATCAATTTCTTCATCATTTCCTCAATGTGACTTGTTGAGTTTGTATGTTGTTCAGCCTGAAGTGGTCTATATTGTTCTTG
Source organism: Nicotiana knightiana (assembly GCA_005239525.1). Lineage (NCBI taxonomy): Eukaryota > Viridiplantae > Streptophyta > Magnoliopsida > Solanales > Solanaceae > Nicotiana > Nicotiana knightiana. The sequence goes on along the minus strand of ML421236.1, from coordinate 7,022 downwards.
AGGTACTTGTGGTCGGTATTGAGTTTGAGCACCTTTGTTTCACCTCAAGAGATGTTTGGGTGGTTCCTCCAGTTGGGATTGTAAGTGTTTCCATACTAGTTTGTATGGCCCCTATTTTCATTGTTCACAAAGCAGACAGACTCTGGATTAACTGGGAATAAGTCGCTCGTATGACCCTCTCTACATACTTCACAAAACAATTGAACATGTTGCACTGGTTGAGCTTGTTGCATGTTAAAGGCCAAGGTCATCTGATTGACTTGGTTGGTCAATGTGGAAATTTGCGCTGATAATGCTAAGATGACATCTAACTCGAGAACCCCTGCAGATTTTTGCACTGTGAGTCTGCCCATATCTCCTTGCCAATCCGGATTGCTTTTTGAGAATTTGTTATATACTGCATATATCTCATCAAAGCTTTTCTCCAACACTTGACCTCCAACTACAGCATCTACCACAATCTTTGTTTCAGGATGTATCCCTTCTATGAAAGTGTGAGCTAACACTTCATTTGTCTGATTGTATGAAGACAGTCTCTGAGTAATCCCTTGAACCTCTCCCAAGATGAGTACAAAGACTCCCCCGATTTCTATTTGAAGGCGACTATCTCACTTCTGATCTTTGCAGTTTTGTCTGAAGGGAAGAATCTTGCCAAAAATTTCCTTGCCAGATCATTCCATGATGTAATAGAATTAGTCGGTTCTGCCTTCAACCATCGATTTTCTTCACCTAACAAAGAGAACGGAAAAGTGTGAGCCTCACATAGTCTGGAGTGACTCTGTTAGTGATATAAGCATCAATAATCTCCAAGAAATTCAGGATATGTTGTTGTAGATCCTCGTGTGGAAGACCCATAAACTACCCATTCACATGAAGTAGTTGGATCGTGCTCTGTTTCAGCTCTAAGTGCCCAGTGATTCCGGGCTTCGCAATGCTGGAGGTGACATTAGCAATGCTGGGCATCGCCACCTACCGAACAACCATATGTTAATCCTCTCCCATATTCACAGAAATTGAACAAGTGCCTGAAGATAATTTGTGTCCCTGGCTTTCCTTAACCTCCTATGAAATGTTCTCTCAGGTTCGAGGTCAAAGCTTTGAAGTCTGTCATGGATTTTGATCCTGCGCATTTAATTAGAGTTCCTGAGATTAGAGCAGCAATCAAGTAACGTTAGACTTGACAAAATAAATAATGAAAGCAAAAACTATAAAGTAGTCAATATTCAAGTCCCCGGCAACAACGCCAAAAACTTGTTGCTCCCAAACGCACACGCAAGTATACGTGGTTGACAAGTAATATTATGATAAGTCGAGTGTCGAACCCACAGAGACTTGTATCAACTACCCACTAAATTCACAAAGATTGTTATTCAGTCGAGCCAAATTCGACTTCAAGAGTGTGATTATACTAAACTATAATTCTAAGTAGTAACTAAATTATCAAGTAGCAAAACGATTGTTGTGTATTCAGTAGAGACAAATATTCCAGGTTGTGATTGATTCAACACTCCTATTGTGTTCTAGTTAACTCTCCCTTTCATACAATTCACTCATGGTTTCTAATTAATCGAACAATTGCTCTCGTTGCCTTCTCCCGAAGTACTACTCGCCTATACAAAATGGATTAACGCCTATATTCCTATGAAATCAATCTATTAAGGACGCATTAAGATTTTGATATTTAATTAAGCACGGTGATTGAGAACAACTAATTTTTTACCACACTCAAATGTTATACTATTTGAGTAGAAATATTCCTTTTAGGCCTAATATTGATGTTTTAAACTTTTATCTTACACTTAGTAGATTTTATTTAATTAAAATAAATAAATAAATAATAATAATACTCACATTCTTAAAATGTGAATATATATATATGGAGTATCTTTTAATTAGAATTTTAATAAGTAAACTATTTTATATTTTTTTGTATAATTTAAACTATAGTGTAAATATTGAGTTTTCTTATTTTTATAGTTTCCTTTAAGT
>ML421233.1:0-17931 GCA_005239525.1 Nicotiana knightiana | reverse complement strand
TTTTCAACGGCAACTGTGTTGCTTACTCTGAACTGGCAGCTGGAATGCTACAAGTCGTCGTTGATAGTGCTGTTGATCCATGTGGTTTTCTAGGGCTGATTCCTATAGTGGAGGGTGCTGGTGGAATTATAACTGATTGGCAGGGTAATCAATTGTCCTGGCAACCTTCTCCAGCGTCTTCCATTCCACCGAGTGGGTTTAATGTTATTGCTTCGGCTGACCCAAGAACGCACCAGCAGATTGTTTCTGAATTATCATAGTACTTTTATTTTTATTTTTTTATTATTATAAATTTAGTAACGTTTTCTTGAGTTATCTTTTGAGTAATAAATGTACATACATATGCTTATTAAAATGACGATAATGTTTACTATGTGTTTTTAAGTGATTTATGTCAATTTTATGAATATTTTGAATACGTTTATGTTAAGATTCATGTCTCCATATATTGCTTGATTTTGAATATATTATTTGATTTCAAGTTCATATATTAGAGTTTAAGCTTTATATGAGAAGTTGTGTTAAATGATTCATGCGCTAATTATGAAAAAGTTTAACTTCTCAGAGGACCTAAAGATGATCGAGTGCTTAAGTTGGATGATTTTGGAAGAGCTTTGGAAACTCAGAGGACGTTCATTTTGTTGGTTTGAGTTAAGATGTGAACGGGAAAGAGAGGGAAAAGAACGGAAGGGAAAAATGAAAAGTTTGAAAAAACTCCTCTTACTAAGTAGCTTTGTCCCTAATCGGAAAATTAATGGAAAAAAAATACATATGATTATACAGAGAAGCATTTCTTTTAACTCATTAAGAGTTTGAGAAGAGAACAAGCCTTGCATTCTTGTTGTTACCGCTCTTTCGGCTTCGGATTTGATCAAATGATTTGATTGATAAATTTATTTTTCCTTTTGCTTTATTTATTTTGTTCTTGTTGATAATATCACGCGATATTTTCATTTAAAATTTGCGATCATAATTGAATAGACATTTCCGAGGTTAGCTATAAATTCAAAGGTTTGGCCTTATTTTACTAACTGAAAATCTGAAAGCACTCTCCCATCTCTCTTTTGCTTATTGCATAGTATTCAAAAGCAAAATGCATATGTTAGTGTGTGATTCTACCGTTTGTTGAGTTCGTCGAAATTCTATAATTTTATTGTTAATATTACATAATAATGTTTCATTTTATCTTGAGAGAAATTAATCTAAAACGTTGAACAATTGTGCGGGAATTATATTCTTCAAGAAAATAAAGTCTTCTAGTGGGTTCAGAACTTTTAATTCTTCTGCTTCTATTTATGTTTCTGATTTACTTCACAAATATTTTTGGAACACAGTCTACTTTGACACTCTCTACGGGGGGAATGTCTATCGAGAAACTAACTATTGTAGGATAGTAGTTGGATCTTTTTTTAAATGGCGGCTACTTATACCAACCCAAAAAGAAAATATTCTTCGGTGTAAGCGCACTACGTCGAAGTCATACAACACTATGGTGAAACGGCTAGGCCAGTCAAACAATGATCAGATGGACTTTATGTATGCATGGAATCCCTTTGACTGGTATTGCTATAGATTAAATTTGAAAGGGTTGATGAACATTCACTCAACAAGGGGAAGTTAAGGTATGTGAGGCTATCTCTTTTTGTTTGTGAATGTTAATGATTCTCCCTACACTATGTTTCTTTTACAACCTTACTAACTGCCTTAGAAATATAATTAAGCTTAGTTCCTTGAATAGTTGCAGAACTTCTATCCTCTAGCTTCGTAATTCGTTCATCACTTTCATTTTGAACGTTATGAGCTCAGTGCGTAATCAATATAGACTTGTGTTTGATGCCCATGAGTCTGTTGAAGCTTTAGTTCTCATAATCAATTTATTAATACATGTCTCATCAATCTAGTTCTATCCAGCATTCCAATATCATATAGGTCAGTATGATTCAATTTTTCTGTATCATGTATTGCAATATGATTCTCAGTTCCTGAGGTTAAATCCCTAAATGTCGAACACCTGCTTTGGGCCCGCAACCGCATTTTATGCTTAATGCATCTTTGGGCCTGAGGCCGCAGTTTATGCTTTATGCATTTTTGGGTCTAGCACATATATATTGGGCTTGAGGCTGCAGTTTATTTATTCAGATAAACATGCGGTTCATCTTTTGGAAGAGGGAGTATTCATATCCTTATTTCCTCTGTTTAGTTCAGTTATCTATTATTAGTTTAGTTCTCAATTACCAGTTTTCAGTTTCAGTTTCAGCATTTGAAGTTCATTTTTTCAGTTGCTTTACATACAAGTGTAATTTAAATGTACTGACGTCCTATTTGCCTGAGGCATGCATCTCAAGATGCAGGTAATGTTTTGCAGGTTGACGATTCAGACCGATAGGATTCTCGTACCAACTATTTGGTGAGCCCTAGTTCTTTTGGGCCGTTATCAATACTGTGTAGTCTTTCAGTATTTAGAGATAGTCAATATTTTTTCAATACTTTATTAGAGGTTTCATAGACAAGAGTAAATGTTTGACAGAGTTGCAGGCTTTTCATGTTAAGCAATGTTGGCTACAAATATATTTCAGACTTATACTAAAGTTTCCGCTCTTTGATTTATATCATTCAGACTTTTAGTATATCAACATGTGTTAGTTTATCTTCCATGTTCAGTATGTTATGATATCACATGTTGATTCATTCAGTTAGTTGGTTCGCTTAGTCACATGTAGTCAGACACCGAATATTGTGTTACGTCCAGGCCCAAACTCGTGGCGTGACACTTTTAGAGAAAGAAGAAATTGGCATGTCTCATATCAAGTTGGGTTGAAAATTTCTTTAGAATGCACATATAATGCTTTGAGTACCTTATTACGTCTAATATATACAAATTTTTTTGGGTTTAACAAGATCAATAATTTATTTGACAAAGACCAATTAAGAACATTGACCCCTCAACCCTTCCAACAAGATAAAATATTATTCAAGTTGAGTAAACAAAAACAAAGTTGGCAATGTTTGGTTTGAAGGAAAATGTTTTCTTGAAAAATGAGTAGTCTAATCACTTAATTTTTCATGTTTGATTCTGTATTGGTAGAAAAAAAAGGCATGACACGTGGATCAGCAACGTGGTAACAAGTGGCACTTATATTGGTTCAATAAACAAAGATATAAAGTGATAAGATACCCACTGTGTTTCATCTACTATACTGATTTCATATTTTGTTTCTTAGTCTGGCAAGTGATGTTTAGCTTAAAATATATATATTTTTATGTATATCGCCTCATATTTTACTTTTGTTTCATGTATTCGGGATGTTAAATATGATGATTTATATTAATTTGAAGTATTATAATGTGTAGGAATGATTCGGGAGCAATTGGGGGCGAAACACGTAAAATTAGAGCCAAAACGAACGAAACTAGGAAACTTGCGAGTTTGGGCGCCACATGTAGCGCCTGGCGCCACCTGTGCCGCCGGAGGAAGTAGATAAATTGTGAGCAGCGCCCTGGTGGGCACCCAACGCTGTCCAGGGCGCCGGTGACGGGATTTTTTCCTATTTTGCCCGAGATACGATTATTTCGGCCCTAGACCTACCCAACACGTATAAAACAAAGAGTAAACCTATTTTTGAGGGGTGGGACACCACTTGGAGGAAAAACGCATACGGGATCGTTAGGAAGTGGGGAGTTGTCAGTTTTCTTCATCTTTCTCTAGTATTTTCAATTGATTCAACACTTATGCAATTATTTAATTACATCATGAGTGGCTACACACCCATTGTTCTGGCGTTGTGATTTAGCCATGAATATTATTTTTTGACATTAGCTTGACCTTGATTATAAGTTACCAATATACAGTTGTTTCTTCAATTATGTGTTTAATTGCTTAATTGTCTGGCCATCATTTAGGTTCTATTTACTATCTATGCTATGATTGGGAAAGCGGTGTATAGATTAGAGAAGAACTGAAGAGAGCGCGATCATAACCCTTAAGGGGAGCGGATTTATGGTTAGGATAGGAATATATTTAGTCATCGTGTTTAATAAATATCGTAATCTTAATGCATTCTATTAAATTAATTTCATAGGAATATAGGCATTAATCCATTGAGAATATGCGAGTAGTACTTCGAGGGAAGGCTATGAGAGCAATTATCGATTAATTAGCAACCATGAGTGAATTATATGAAAGGGAGAGTTAATTAGAACACAATATGAATGGTGAATCGATCACAATCCTGGAATATTTGTCTCTACTGAATACGCAACAATCAACTTGTTACTTGATAATTTAGTTATTACTTAGAATCATAGTATAATATAATCAGATTATTGGGCTTTGATTTTAGCTGGATTGAATAACAATTTTAGTGATTTAATGAGTAGTTTATACAAGTCTCTGTGTGTTCGATACTCAACTTATCATTATATTACTTGTCGCCCACGTATACTTGTGTGTGCGTTTGGGAGCCACAAGTTTTTGGCACCGTTGCCGGGGACTTGAATATAAATTACTTCCTAGTTTTTGCTTTAATTGTTTATTTCGTCTAGTCTAACGTTCCATGATTGTTTCTCTAATCTCAGGAACTTTGATTGAATGCGTAGGATCAGAAGCCAGGACAGACTCAACGCCTTTGACTCCGAACCTGAGAAAACATTTCACAGGAGGTTGAAATAAGCAAGGGATACAAACAATATTCAGGCACTCGTTCAATTTCCTGTGAACATGGCAGGGGACCAACATATGGCTGTTCAGGAGGTAGCAATGCCCAGTATTGCTAATGTTACCTCCAGAATAGTGAAGCTTAAAGTCACTGGGCACTTTGAGCTGAAACAGAGCATGATCCAGCTACTTCATGCAAACGGGCAGTTTATGGGTCTTTCACACGAGGATCCACAACAACATATTCTGAACTTCTTGAAGATTAGTGATATTTATATCACTAACGGGGTCACTCAAGATTATGTGAGGCTCACACTTTTTCCATTCTCTCTGTTGGGCGAAGTTAAGCGATGAGTAAAGGCAGAACCAACTAATTCCATTACATCATGGAATGATTTGGCAAAAATTTTTTTGGCAAGGTTCTTCCCTTCAGGAAAAACTGCAAAGATCAGAAGTGAGATAGTTGCCTTCAAACAGAAAGAAGGAGAATCTTTATACTCAGCTTGGGAAAGATTCAAGGGGCTACTCAGAGACTGTCCTCATCAAAATCAGACGAACGAAGTGTTAATTCACACTTTCATAGAAGGGCTCCATCCCCAAACAAAAATTGTGGTAGATGCTGCAGCAGGAGGTCAAGTATTGGAGAAAAACTTTGACGAAATTTATGCATTATTGAACAAATTCGCCAAAAGCAATCCGAATTGGTAAGGAGGGGGTTCTTGAATTAGATGTTGTCTCAGCATTGTCAACACAAATCACTATGCTGACCAACCAAGTCAATCAGATGACCATGATCATTAACAAGCAACAATCCCAGCCAGCGCAACAAGTTCAAATATTTTGTGAAGTATGTGGAGAGGGTCACATGAGCAATCTATGCCCAACAAATCCAGAGTCTGTATATTTTATGGGTAATGCAAATCGAGGCCAAACAAATCAGAATGGGGACACTTACAATACCAACTGGAGGAACACCCAAACTTCTCTTGGGGTGAAAATCAAGGCAATCAGAATCAATACCGGCCTCAAGCACCTCAACAACAATACAGACCACCTCAGGCTGAACAACAAGCTAGCCTTAAGGAGATGATGAAGACCAGATGGCCGACCAACAAGCCCTCAATCAAAAATTAACAGCAGATCAACATGCTTTCAATCAGAAAATAGTGGCTGACAGCAGGCTCAAGCCACAGCATTGAGAAATTTGGAACACCAAGTGGGTGTCACGACCAGATTTACCCTCCGAAAGGGATCGTGATGGCACCTAGTCTCGACGACTAGGTAAGACTAAATTTGCAGAAAAATAAATATAATATAATTAATAAAAATAGAAAGAAGAACACAGAAGACATAACATAGCCACTCGGCATGAACAAATATAACTTCCCAAAACCCGGAATGTCCATCTAGTCACAAGCTCTATACTAAAATAGCTCTATACAATGAAGAACAAAAAAATACATAAGATGTCTCTGTCTAAAACTAGAATAGAAGGTGACTTTTAGGATTCTGCGGACGCGGAAAAATTACCTTGTGGTCTCCTCTAGGCAACTGCACGGCTCCTAGCCAGGAAACTGCGTACTGGTACCTGGATCTGCACACGAAAAACATGTGCAGGAAGGGGTATGAGGACTCCACAATTGGTACCAGTAAGTGTCAAGCCTAACCCCAGTCAAGTAGTGACGAGGTCAGGTTAAGCCTCTACATGATTTTTATAAGTAAAACAGTCTAAAAATAGTACGGAAGGATACAATTTCTAAGATAAGCTGTAGAAATGAATAATCTGAAAGTAAAACAGCAACAGGGAGCCCTTGGCTCAGCACAAAGTATCACATGGTGGAATCTCCCGGAATACGTTCGTAATCCCAATTTAAATATGCAGTACAAGGGGAAAGCTCCTGGAATACGTCCATAGTCCTAATTTAAATATGCAATGAGAATGTATGTCGGATAAAGTTTATTTAAGCAGATCAGGAGAAAATCACAGGCAAGAAAAGGATAAGACTAACTAAGCATGACGTACATAGTAGCAAATAGGGAATTCATGTTAAAACATGTGGACATGCTTCTTCCAAATCTAAACTACACAATTAGTATATTAAACAGTGAAATAAGAGTGAAATGATTTATGGCATGGAAAGGAAAGTGAAATTTTAGCAACAAGGGTCCGTGTACGTACCCGTCACCTCACGTACACGGCGCCCACACAACAATTAGTATAGAAACAACCGAAGGGGAAGTCCCCAACACAGAGTTAGGCAAGCCACTAACCTCCACTGCTCTACTCAACCCAAAACCACGTTCTTGCCACGAGTACCCGACTCCGAATGACCCAAATCTATTCAATTCAATTGCATAATGTAAATATCACTTTATGAAATCAATATAGCTAATTAGTTCGAAGCTAATACGCGAAATTAGGAAAATTTCCCAAAAAGTCCCTCGGGCCCACGTCTCTGAATCGGGTAAAAATTATAAATTCCGAACACCCATTCACTCACGAGTCTAACCATACAAGAATTACTCAAATCGGATATCAAAATCCCGATCAAAACTCAACAATTTGGCCTAAGGACTTTATGCAATTTTCCCCAATTTTCCACCATAAATTTGAAACTAAAGGATAGATTTAAAGTATAATCATGGGAATTAGTCTAAACCGAGTAGGAATCACTTACCTAAATTGCCAGGTGAAAATCTCTTCAAAAATCACACTTTCCCGAGCTATAAATTGTTTTAGAAATATGAATTTCAAACCCTCGAATTTGTATAAACAACCCAGAAATTCCGCACCTACGACTCATTGGACCGCACTTGCGGAAAAGCCATCGCAGGTGCAAAAACTCACTAAATAAACTGGGGCCACACCTGCGGTCACTGGGCCGCATCTGCGGCTCCACACCTACGGAACCCCATCCGCACCTGTGAGCCTGGCTTCCCTTGACCACATCCACACCTGCGATGACTTCCTCCTCACCTGCATGTCTGCACCTACGGCTCCCCATCCGCAGGTGCGAGACACCAGAACCAGCAATGCTCCAGCTGGTTTTCTAAGTCTAAAATCATCCGTTGAGCATCCGAAACATCACCGAGGCCCCCGGGACCTCAACCAAACTTACCAATCAGTCCTAATACCTTGTCAAAACTTAGTCGAGCCTTCAAAACACGTCACATAACATCAAAATCACCAATTATGCATGTATTCAAGCCTAAGAACTAATGAAATTTCCAAAATACACAGTCGATGCCGAAACACGTCAAAACTAGTCCAAATGACCTCAAATTTTACACACAGGTCATAAATGACACTACAGACCTACAGCCACTCTCGAAATTCCATTCCGAGCCCGATATAAAAATTTCACCAATTGACCGAAATCACCGAAATTCTAACTTCCACGAATTCAAGCCTAAATCTACTACAGACCTCAAGAACACATTCCAGACACGCTCCTAACCCTAAAATCACCTAACGAAGCTAACAGAGTCGATGAAATTCCATTTCTGATCCGTCTTCACACAGCTCCAACTACAACCCGATTTCTAAAGCTTAAACTCACATATAAGGACTATGTGTCCAAAAACTCTCCGAAATTCAAAATCATACGTTCCGAAAAGTCCCAAAAGCAGAAATAGACATGGGAAAATAGTTATTAGGGGATTGGGGTGCTAACCCTCAAAACGACCGACCGGGTCGTTACATTCTCCCCCTCTTAAGAAAATAGTTCATCTTCGAACGAGTATAGAGACATACTTGAAGCTGTGAAAAGGTAAGGGTACTGACTGCGCATATCCTGCTCGATCTACCAAGTAGCCTCCTCGACCGGCTAACCCATCCACTAAACCTTTACTGATACAATATTCTTTGACTCGATCTTTCTGACCTGTCTATCCAATATAGCTACTGGCTCCTCAACATATGATAAATCCTTCTACAACTGGACTGAACTGAAGTCCAAGACATGAGTCGGGTCACCGTGATACTTCCGGAGCATAGAGATGTGGAATACTGGATGAACTCCTGCTAGGTTGGGAGGCAAGGCCAGCTCATAAGCAACCTCCTGGTCTCTGATGCTCATATTTGACTTGCTGACAGTTGAGACACTTGGCCACAAACTCCAATATATCCTTTTTCATTCTTCTCCACCAATAGTAATGTCTCAGATCCTGGTACATCTTCGCGGTACCCGGATGAATGGAATACCGCGAGCTATGGGCCTCTTCAAGAATCAACTCCCAAACCCCATCCACATTGGGCACACAGATCCGACCCTGCATCCCCATCACACCGCCATATCCTATAGTCACATCCCTAGCATCACCTCACTGAACCCTGTCCTGAAGAACCAGAAGATTGGGATCATCATACTGACATTCTCTGATACGGTCATAAGGAGAAGATCGAGCAACCACACAAGCTAACACCCGACAATGCTCAGAAAGATTCAATCTCACGAGCTGACTGGCTAAGGACTGAACATCCAATGCTAGGGGCATCTCAACTTCGGGAAGATATGCCAAACTCCCCAAACTCTTCGCCCGACGACTCAAGGCATCGGCCACCATATTGGCCTTCCCCGGGTGGTACAATATAGTGATGTCATAGTCCTTTAGTAACTCCAACCATCTCCGCTGGTGCAAATTGAGGTCCTTCTTCTTGAAAAAGTGCTGCAAACTCTGGTGATCCGTGAAAATCTCACTGGGAACACCGTATAAATAATGACGCCATATCTTCAGGGCGTGAACAATCACTGCCAACTCGAGATCATGAACTAGATAGTTCTTCTCATGCACCTTCAACTGTCTGGATGTGTAGGCAATCACCCTACCATCCTGCATCAACACCGCCCCAAGGCCAATCCTCGAAGCATCATGATATACGGTATAGGACCCTGAACTCGTAGGCAATACCAACACTGGAGCTATAGTCAGGGATGTCTTGAGCTTCTGAAAGCTCTCCTCACACTCCACAATATACCTGACCGGAGCACTCTTTTGGGTCAACCTGGTCATAGGTGCTGCAATGGATGAAAATTCCTCCACAAAACAGCGATAATACCCGGCCAAAACAAGAAACTACGAATCTCAGTAGCTGAAGACGGTCTAGGACAACTCTAAACCACCTCCACCTTTTTCAGATCTACCTTGACTTAGAAAATTTTGCATACAATTTCTTCTCTCTCAAAGTCTGGAGCACAGTACTCAAATGCCATTCATGGTCCTCCTGGGATCGAGAATACACAAAAATATCGTCAATGAACACAATGATGAAGGAAATCAAGATAAGGCCGAAACACACTGTGCATCAAGTGCATAAAGGCTGCTGGGGCATTGGTTAGTCCAAATAAGATGACAAGAAATTCATAGAGGCCATATGTGACCTTGAAGGCAGTCTTCGGGATATCCGGCTCTCGAATTTTCAACTGATGATAGCCAAAACGCTAGTCAATCTTGGAAAATACCCTGGCACCCTGTAACTGGTCAAACAAATCATCAATACGAGGCAAATGGTACCTATTTTTCACTGTAACCTTATTCAGCTGCCGGTAATCAATACACATACGCATAGAGCCATTATTTTTCTTCACAAATAATACCGGATAACCCCAAGGTGATACACTGGGCCTGATAAAACCCTTATCAAGAAACTCCTGCAACTCCTTCACCTCAGGAGGAGCCATGCGATAGGGAAGAATGGAAGTGGGCTGAGTGCCTGGCAACAAATCAATGCCGAAATCAATATCTCTTTCGGGTAGCATATGCGAAAGATTAGTTGGAAAAACATCAGATAGTCCCGTACAACTAGAACTGACTCAATGGTAGGGGTATCAACACCACCATCTCTCACATAGGCTATGTACACATCACACCCCTTCTCAACCATCTGCTGAGCCTTAAGGAAAGAAATGACTCTGTGGGGCGTATACTCTAAGGTACCTCCACTCTAACCTCGGTAAACTTAGCATAGCCAGTGTCACGGTCTTGGCGTGATAATCAAGAATAGCATAGTAGGGCGACAAGCAGTCCATGCCCAAGATAACATCAAAATCTACCATACCGAGTAATAACAGATCAACCCTAGTCTCAAAACCATTGATAACAATCAAATACGACCGATATACACGGTCCACAACAACAGAAACTCCTACGGGAGTAGAAACATAAACGGGGGAACTCGAAGAATCCCGACATACCCCCAAATGTGAAGCAAAATAAGAAGACACATATGAATACATAGAGCCTGGGTCAAATAATACTGATGCATCCCTATGACAAACAGGGACAATACATGTGATGACTGAATCTGAAGCTACAACCTCTGAACGGGCTGGAAGAATAGCTGGAGGACCCGGTGGAGCACGTAGGACCTGATAAGTCTGAGATGATGTACTCCTCCTAGCTCTGGGGAAATCTCTGAGCACGTGGCGTGTCTCTCCATCAATGAACCATTAGTTAAATCCTTATAACAAATACCCGATAATGAAAATTTTATGAGACATGTGGTGACAAAGAAGTGGTCGATGAATTTTGAAACTATCAAAGTCACTCATCAAGTTAGTGAAATTATGCATTCGATGGCTCCTAAGTTAGAAGATCCTGGTGCTTTCACAGTCCCTTGTACCACTGAAAGTGCCGAGTTTGCTAAAGCTCTTTGTGATCTTCGGGAAAGTATCAATTTGATTCCCTATTCGGTCTTCAAGACTTTGTCAATTGGGCAACCAAGACCCACATCTATGATATTACAAATGGCCGATCGTACCATAAAGAGACCGTTGGGAGTGATTGAAGATGTATTGGTTCATGTTGATAAGTTCATTCTTCCGGCGGATTTCGTCATTCTTGATTGTGAAGTGGACTATAAGGTGCCGATTATTATTGGAAGACCTTTCCTTGCTTTGGGGAAGGCTCTTGTTGGTGTGGAAGCCGGAGAACTCACCTTTCGTGTGGGTGATGAAAATGTGGTATTCCACGTGTGCAAATCTATGCGGCAACCAAATAGCAATGAAGTGTTCTCTTTCGTGGACTTGGTGGCTGATTTGATTATTGATGATACAAGTGCCACAATTAATGTGGGTGATGTGTTGGAGGCCGTCTTGCTCAACTTTGGTGATGACGAGATGGATGGCTTCATAGAATGTGTGAACTCTTTCCAAGGAATGGGGTCGTACAACTATGCACCCCGCAAACTTTCCTTGGATCTTGAGATTAGGAAAACTCCTCCTACAAAGCCTTCAATTGAAGAGCCTCCTACCTTGGAGTTGAAGCCATTGCCTCCACATATTCGGTATGAATTTCTTGGCCCTTGTTCTACTTTACCAATTATTCTTTCCTCTTGTTTGACTAACGTGCAGGTTGAATCTATATTGGCGGTGCTCCACAAGAGGAAGAAGGCTATTGGGTGCACTTTCACGGATATTCGGGGAATAAAACCCCCATTTTGCATGCACAAGATTAACTTGGAGGAAGATGCCAAACCATCCATTGAACATCAAAAGAGACTCAATGAAGCTACGCAAGACGTGTCAAAAAGGAGATTATCAAGTGGTTGGATGACGGGGTTGTTTACCCCATTTCCGATAGTTTGTGGACTTCTCTGGTGCAAAGTGTCCCAAAGAAGGGGGCATGGCGGTGGTCACCAATGAAAATAATGAGTTGATTAACCACAAGAACGGTGACTGGGTGGAGAGTGTGTGGACTATCGCAAGCTAAACAAATTCATGAGGAAGGATCATTTTCCATTTCCCTTCCTTGACTGAATGCTTGATAGGTTGGCCGACTGTGCTTTATATTTATTTCTATATGGATATTAGGGCTACAACCAAATCCTTATTGCTTCGGAGGGTCAAGAGAAAACAGCTTTTACATGTCCCTATAGTACTTTCGCCTTCAAGCGGATGCCATTTGCTTTATGTAATGCACCGATGACTTTTCAAAGGTGTATGATGGCGATCTTTACAGACATGGCAGAGAAATACCTTGAAGTCTTCATGGATGACTTCTCGGTGGTCAGGGATTCCTTTGATGATTGCTTGGCAAATTTTGATAAAGTATTGGCAAGGTGTGAAGAAACAAATTTGGTGCTAAATTAGGAGAAATGTCATTTCATGGTCGAGGAGGGCATTGTCCTTGGCCACAAGATTTCAAAGAATGGCATAGAGGCCGACAAGGAAAATATAGAGGTGATTTCTAAACTTCCACCTCCAACTTTGGTGAAAGGCGTGCGAAGTTTCTTAGGACACGCGGGGTTTTACCGGTGCTTCATAAAGGATTTCTATAAAGTGGTGAACCCGTTGTGCAAGCTCTTAGAGAAAGATAAAAGTTTTCATTTCAATGATGATTGCATGAGAGCCTTTGAATTTCTAAAGTTCAAGTTGACAACCACCCCCATTATCACCTCTCCTAATAGGAGTATCCCTTTTAAGCTCATGTGCGCTGCTAATGATGTAGCGATTAGGGCTGTTTTGGGGAGACGCATTAACACGATTTTTCATCCGGTATACTATGCTAGTAAGACCATTAATGGTGCCCAAGTTAACTACACTGTTATGGAGAAAGAGATCCTTGCCATTATTTTTGCAATTGAAAATTTCCGCGCGTACTTGATGGGTGAAAAAGGTTATTGGTCATACGGATCATGCGACACTTCGCTATATTATGAGCAAGAAAGATTCAAAAGCTCAGTTGATGAGATGGGTGCTATTTTTGCAAGAGTTTGATATTGACATCCAAGTCGAAAAGGGAGTTAAAATCAAGTGGCAGACCACTTGTCTCGTTTGGAGGAGGAAGTGAGGCCACATGATGGCCTTGAAATCATGAGTCCTTCCACGATGTGCAACTCTTGGTTATTTCAATGAAGGAGGTGCCATGGTTCGCGGATCTAGAAAACTTTATCCCGGATGAGTTCTCTTCAAATCAAAGGAAGAAGCTCAAACGGGATTGTCAAGATTATTATTGGGATGAGCCATACCTTTTTTGGATTTGTACATATGGGGTAACTAGAAGATGTGTACGGGATATTGAGGCTTGCCATTCTTTGCCATATGGTGGTCACCATGGCGGAACAAGAACGACGGCCAAAGTGCTAAGTTACGATTTCTATTATCCCACTCTCTACAAAGATGCAAGTGATGTGGTGAATAGATGTGATGAATGTCAACGGGCCAGTGGAATCTCGAAGAAGAATAAAATGCCTTTCACTACCATTTTGGAGATTGATATCTTTGATGTGTGGGGTATTGACTTCATGGGTCCTTTTGTGAGTTCTTGTGGAAACACCTACATCTTGGTCGCGGTTTTATATGTGTCTAAATGGGTCGAGGTCATTGCTCTACCCACATTGAAGCAAGAAGTGTGGTGGCGTTCTTCAAGAGGAATATTTTCACAAGGTTTGGTACTCCGCGGACTATCATAAGCGATTAGGGGTCGCATATTTGCAATAAGGATTTTGACACTTTTCTTAGCAAGTATGGTGTCGCTCATAAAGTTATGACTCCGTATCATCCACAAGCTAGCGATCATGTCGAAGTCTCCAACTGGGAGATAAAGAGCTTCTTGTCCAAAACAGTGAATGCTAACCAGACTGATTGGTCAAAGAAGCTTGATGATGCATTATGGGCCTATCAGACTGCTTTCAAAACTCCTATCGAATTGTCTGCATACCGTTGGTGTTCGGCAAATCTTGTCATCTTCCGGTGGAACTTGAGCACAAAGCCATGTGGGCTCTAAAGAAATCGAATCTTGATTGGGGGTGCAGCTGCTAACTTGTGGGTTGTACATTTGAATGAATTGGATGAGTTCTTGCACCATGCCTATGCAAGTTCATCCTTGTACAAACAGAAGAAGAAGTACCTTCATGACAAATACATTTAGAACAAAGAGTTCAAGGTGAGCGATCTTGTGTTGTTGTTCAACTCATGGTTGAGGATGTTTCGGGAAAGCTGAAATCTAAACGGAGTGGTCCCTTTGAGATTGTGGGCGTGACACTTTTTGGTGCATTGGACTTGAAGAACAAAAACAATGAGGTATTCCGAGTCAATGGTCACCGGGTGAAGCACTATTTGGGAAACGTTGGTGATGACCATGTTGTGGCGGTGATTCATTTCAAATGATGATAATATGCCTCATGTCGCGATGTTAAATCAAGCGCTTCTTGGGAGGCAACCCATGTTTCTTTTTCTTTTATTTTCTTCTTTTGTGATAAGTTTTATTTTCGTGCTAACTGGATTTGAAGTGTGTTGCAGGAATGGGTGTGTTTTACAGGAAGTGTGCCCAGACATTTGATTAAGTGTGGAAAGAATTGCGGACCATAATTGTATGTGCGGACCGCACAATTATAGTTTCTACAACAAAAGGTGATCTGTAGCCGCACAAATACATTGCGGACTTCACAAGTTGAAGGTGAAAAATGTCAACTCTCTAAAGTTGGTCCATAAGAGAATTGGCAAATCTGCGGCCGCAACCCAAATTCTGCGGACCGTAATTGAATCTGCAGCTGCACAACAAATTATGTGGACTGCAAAACAAAAGGGAATCTGAGGCCCCCAGGTAACAGAGTGCAGACCGCAATAGGAATTTGGCGGACGCACTCACCTTCCCTTCACTTGTCGGACACCGTTAACAAATAGAAGAGGTTGTGAAATGTTCCCCTTTTCCCTCTCTGAGCTCACAAAGTGCACAATTTGAAATTTCTTGTTAAATTAGCTGCTCACAAGCCTAACAACTGTTGATCACTTATCTGTTGCACTAATTCTTACCTGGTATGCATCATCATCTTGATTAACTTCTTTTAATTATTAGATTTTAAGTAAAATTTTGGACCTTTGTCTAATTGAATCTATTTGAACAACCATGTGGGGTAAATATGTAGTGGGTAGACTGGTAAATGCTCTTAGGGGAGTGGGTGAAATGTTATCATGCTTAGGTGTTGCTTCCATGTGAAAAGAGTGCAAAAATGTCAAGCCCTAGGTGAAAAACTGACCTTCTGTTCGTAAATTTTGGAATCTGCGGCCGGATAAAAAATTGTGCGGTCCGCAAAAGTTAAGGTCTAGGGCACTATAGTAAAGCATGGTTCTGTGTACGCAATGAAAATTGTGCAGACCACAGAAATCCCATTGCGACTGCAGAACAAAAGTTGTTATTTTGGTGACTCTCAACTGCGGCCGCAAAGCAAATTGTGCGAACCGCAGAAAACTGGTTACAACCGCAAAACAGCCAATTCTTTGTCATCAGACAGTTGGCATATTGGTGAAGTCTGAGTTGCGGCCGCAATGAGAAATGTGCGAACCACAATCTATTTCTACGGCCGCAATTATAATTGTGCGGTCCGCAATGCCCATTCCGTGACCGTAATTATAATTTCAGTGGGCCGCAATTCCTACCCTGCAAACATGTTTCCACTGTGCTTTTCACTGTAATCTCTAGTATGTGCTTTCATTTATTCTCTTTCTTAACTTGAATTGCAAATAATAATCTCCTTTTCTTGGTACATAACATGGTTCGATCTAGAGGACCAGGTGACACTTCAAAAGGAAGGGGTGACCCTCCTCGGGGACGAGGGAAGAGACCTTTGCCTAGTGCCCAACAGCCTGAAAGTAGAAAGCAGACATCAGTCAACAGAGGGAGAGGTGCATACCTATTAGAGACTAGTTCTTCTGTCCTGTCTAGGGACGTCTCTGAGGGAAACTCATCCTCAATACATGAGCAGTCGGCCGTCCAATCAAGGCCACCAAGGAGATATCAGCTTAGAGACGAGCCATCATCATCACATACACCTCCGAGGGTTTGGAGAGTTCCAGTTAGGCTTCCGAACCCTCTACTACACTTGTCCCCTAAGCACCATATACATCAGTTCAGGACATCCCAGATGATAGCCGAGGGGAAGATGCTACAGTTGCATGCCTTGAGAAGTCGAAGAAGAAAGAGATGTGGGAGGACAGTTCATCAGTTTGGCTGCCTTCTCTAACTTCCATGAGTGGTGGCTAGTGAGGTCGCTCACTCTTGAGCGATAGTTCCAATTGAAAGATATAAAAAAGTACAACCCTGCAGTCTTGAGGCAGTTCCGAGAGCGCAAGAGATGGATGTGGTTCACCCAGAGCATGGTGGATGCAAAGGAATACCTTGTATGGGAGTTCTACGACAATATGGCGCACATTAAGAAAGGGACAAAGGTAACTAAAGTGAGGAACCTCAATGTGCATTTTGACCAGCACACATTGAACACTTACTTGGGGTTTGATGATGTTGAGCCCACTGAATATTTAGGGATGTTTGCACTTGGGGATACAGCTCGCCCGTGGTTAGCTGAAATTCTAGCAGCTCCTGGGCCCACCACCACCATGGATCACAACATGGGTGGTTATTCACAGAAACACCCTGAGTTTTGAGACAAATAGGTGGCAGACCTTTGTATGCAGCTGACTAGACCCGTGTCAGAATGAGACATATTTTCCAATCCCTCGGGTAGTTCTAGTCGCCTCCATCATGACTGGGTAGCTGATCAATGTGGGTGACATGATGTCGGCCAACATCTCTGTAGTCTCCAGGAAAGCTGACACATCCCATCCGTATCCATACACCATTACTGAGTATCTTATGGATGCGAGGGTGGAACCTAGAGTTTTTGATACGAAGTGCGGGTGAAGAAGCCCTTCTCATGGTATTCGTTAATGGATGCACACAACCCTACCAGAAAGGGTCAGCTGTCTACCACTATAGGCCAACCTGATGAGCCATCAGTATAGCTAAAAAAACAATTGACATGCCATCCACCTCTGACGAGCCTTCATCAAGTGCTGCAACTATGCCTCCACCTCCAGCCTCAATGCCTACAGCAGCCCCTAATACAGGTTCCGCCTAGACTTTGAAGCCAGTGCTGATGCCCTCTACTCGACTATCTGCACTGCGAGTCTCCCAAACATTGACGAGCTTCAACAATTAGATGCAGACATCTAATGCAAAGCTTTCTGACATATCTAGTACTATTGTAGCACATTCCTCCATTACGGAAACTCAGATACCCCCAACAGTTGAAGAAACTCTGAAGAAGCTCTTGGAGAATCAGAACACAATCATAGCTACTTTGGTGCATCATGAGTTAGTGATAGAAGAGCTGGGCAAGGAAATGAAGAAGATGCATAAGTCCCAGGCCTCCAAGAAGTCAGTGGATAAGCTCCGGAGACAGGTTAATAAGCTTTCAATAGCCATAGACATTCCATTTGACATGCTGATTGACCCGCACCACCCAGGCCCAGATCCTACAGCACATACAACACCAGGTG
>ML421228.1:705-149102 GCA_005239525.1 Nicotiana knightiana | reverse complement strand
AATGAAGTCCGTGGCCTATCCAAAACTCACCCGAGCCCTCGGGGCTCCAAACCAAATATACACTACCTCGAGAACATCCTATGAAATTATCCGTGCGATCAAATCGCCAAAATAACATCATATATATCGAATTAAGCCTCAAAATCCATGATTTCTATCAAATTTCATAGAACTTCAAAATTTCCATTTTAAGTCCGAAACACGTCAAACGAGATCCGTTTTCAACCAAACTTTATATAACGGACTTAAACCATATATAAGACCTGTACCGCGTGCCGGAACCAAAATACGGGCCCACTACCATCACTTTCTAATCAGATTTCATTTTCAATCTCCTTAAATATTTCCAAAAAACAATTTTTACTCAAAAATTCATTTCTCGGGCTTGGGACTTCGGAATTCGATTCCAGGCATACACCCAAGTCCCATATTTTCCTACGGACCCTCCGGGACTGTCAAATCACGGGTCCGGGTCCGTTTACCCAAAATGTTGACCGAAGTCAAATTTATTAATTTTAACATAAAAACTTAGCATTTTTCACAAAAAATCATATTTAATCTTTCCGGTTATGCTCCCCGATTGCGCATCAAAATCAAGGCAACC
The DNA here is from genome assembly GCA_005239525.1 of Nicotiana knightiana. Taxonomy (NCBI): domain Eukaryota; kingdom Viridiplantae; phylum Streptophyta; class Magnoliopsida; order Solanales; family Solanaceae; genus Nicotiana; species Nicotiana knightiana. The sequence continues at coordinate 148,498 of ML421228.1, read as the reverse complement.
CTAATTGAGGTTTCCAAGGCCTCGGAAGCACAGAACGGGTAAGAAAATAGGTGATGACGCTTTCGGTTGTCACATTATCCACCTCTAAAACAACCATTCCTCCTCGAACGGACAAAAGAAGGAAGTACCTGAGTCGAGGAATAGATGAGGGTAACGACTGCGCATATCGGACTCAGACTCCCAGGTTGATGCCTCAGGAGGCTGACCTCTCCACTGAACACGAACATAAGGGAAACTCTTGGATCTCAACTAACGAACCTACCGGTCTAGAATAGCGACCGGTTCCTCCTCATAAGATAAGTCCTTGTCCAACTGGACTGAACTGAAATCCAACACGTGCGACGGTTCACCGTGATACCACCGGAGCATCGAATCATGAAATACCGGATGAACTCCTGCTGAGCTGGGAGGTAAGGCAAGCTCATAAGCAACCTCCCAACACGCCTCAATATCTCAAATGGGCCAATAAACCTCGGACTCAACTTCCCTTTCTTCCCAAATCTCATAACGCCCTCATAGGCGAAACCTGAAGGAGAACCTGCTCTCCGACAATATATGAAACATCATGAACCTTCCAGTCCGCGTAAATCTTCTGTCTAGACTGGGCTATACGGAGTCTATCCTGAATCACCTTGACCTTTTCCAATGCATCCTGAACCAACTCTGTGCCCAATAGCGTGGCCTCACCCGGCTCAAACCAACCCACAGAAGATCTGCACCTCTTACCATATAAAGCCTCATACAGTGCCATCTGAATGCTGGATGGATAACTGTTGTTGTAAGCAAACTCTGCCAATGGCAAGAACTGATCTCATCACCCTCCAAACTCAATCACACACGCACGGAGCATATCTTCAAGAATCTGAATATTGCGCTCGGACTGCCCATATGTTTGGGGTTGAAATGTTGAGCTCAACTCCACCCTGGTACCTAACTTCTTCTGAACAACTCTCCAGAACCGTGAAGTGAACTGAGTACCTCTTTCTGAAATAATAGAAACTGGAATACCATGCAGACGGACGATCTCCCGAATATAAATCTCCGCCAATCGCTCTGATGAATAAGTAGTCAGCATCGGAATGAAATGGGCTGATTTGGTCAGCCGATCCACAATCACCCAAATAGCATCATGCTTCCTCAAAGTCCGAGGAAGTCCAACCACAAATTCCCGGTTAATCTACTGAAGTAATACTCCTGGTCTCTGATGCCCTCATTTGACCTGCTGACAGTTGAGACACTTGGGTACAACTCTGTTATATCATTCTTCATTCTTCGCCACCAATAATGCTGCCTCAAATCCTGATACATCTTCGTAATACCCGGATGGATAGAATTCCTCGAACTATGGGCCTCTGCTAAAATCAACTCCCGAAGTCCATCAATATTAGCCACATAGATCCGACCTTGCATCCTCAATACCCCGTCATCTCCAATGGTCACATCTCTGGCATCACCGTGCTGGAATGTGTCCTTCAAGAAAAGTAAATGAGGATCATCATGTTGCCGCTCCCTGCTACGATCAAATAAAGAAGACTGAGAAACCACACAAGCTAATACCCAGCAAGGCTCAGAAAGATCAAATCTCACGAACTGACTGGCCAAGGAATGAACATCTAAGGCCAGAGGCCTCTTGAATGCATGAAGGTATGCCAAACTCCACAAACTCTCCACGCGGCGACTCAAGGCGTCGACCACCACATTGGCCTTCCCCGGGTGGTATAATATAGTGATGTCATAGTCCTTTAGAAAGTCTAACCTGCTATGCTGGCGCAAATTTAGATCCATCTGCCTGATATGTGCTGCAAAATCCGGTGGTCAGTATAAATCTCACAAGGCACACCGTACAAATAATGACGCCAGATCTTCAAGGCATGAACAATGGCAGCTAACTCAAGGTCATGGACATGGTAATTCTTCTCGTGTATCTTCAACTGTCTGGACGCGTAGGTAATCACCCTACCGTCCTGCATCAACACCGCTCCAAGGACAACTCGCAAGGCATCACAATAAATAGTATAAGACCCCGAGCCAGTAGGCAACATCAAGATTGAGACTGTAGTTAAAGCTATCTTGAGCTTCTGAAAGCTCGCCTCACACTCCTCTGTCAACTAAAATGGAGCACTCTTCTGGGTCAATCTAGCCATAGGGGCTGCAATCGATGAAAATCCCTCCACAAAACGGCGGTAGTAACCTGCCAAGCCAAAGAAACTGCGAATCTCTGTAACTGAGGACGACCTGGGCCAACTCTACACGACCTCTACCTTTTTCGGATCCACTCGAATGCCCTCACTTGATACCACGTGACCTAAGAATGCCTAAGGACTCAACCAACACTCATATTTTGAGAACTTTGCATACAACGTCTTCTCTCTCAGGGCCTGAAGCACTGTCCTCAAGTGCTACTCAAGATCTTCACGACTCCTGGAGTAAACAAGAATATCATCTATGAAAACAATGACGAACGAGTCGAGATATGGCCTGAACACACTGTGCATCAAATGCATAAATGTTGCGGGGGCATTAGTCAGCCCGAATGACATAACTAGAAACTCATAATGGCCATACCGAGTCCTGAAAGCAGTCTTCGGGATATCCGGCTCCCGAATCTTTAACTGATGGCAACCTGAGCGCAAATCAATCTTAGAAAATACATGTGCGCCCTGAAGCTGGTAAAATAGATCACCAATACGAGGCAAGGGATAATGGTTCTTCACTGTAACACTATTCAACTGGCGATAATCAATACACATGCGCATAGAACCATCTTTCTTCTTCACAAATAAGATAGGAGCACCCCCAAGGCGAAACACTGTGTCGAATAAAACCCTTATCAAGCAATTCTTGTAATTGATCCTTCAACTCCCTCAACTCAGGAGGGGCCATACGGTAAGGGGAGATGGAAATGGGTTGAGTGCCCGGCAACAAATCAATGCCAAAATCAATGTCTCTATCGGGCGGCATGCCCGAAAAGTCAGCTGGAAACACATCGAGGTAATCTCGTACCACTGGGACTGAGTCAACAGAAAGGGGTATCAACACTGACATCTCTCACATAAGCCAAACACGCGGCACACCCCTTCTCAACCATACACTGAGCTATATGAAAAGAGATAACTCTACTGGGAGTGTGATATAAAGTACCACTCCACTCAACACCCGGAATACCTGGCATAGCCAGTGTCACGATCTTGGCGTGGCAATCAAGAATAGCATAATGGGGCGACAACCAGTCCATGTCCAAGATAATATCAAAATCCACCATATTGAGTAACATAAGTCCGCAATGGTCTCAAAACCACGAATAGTAACCAAACACGACCGTTAAATGCGGTCCACAACAAGAGAATCTCCCACAGGAGTAGAAACATAAACAGGAGAACCCAAAGAATCTCGGGCTAAACCCAAATGCGAAACAAAATAATAAGACACATAAGAATATGTGGCCTAGATCGAATAGAATTGGTACACCTCTATAAAAAACCATGACAAGACATGTGATGACAGAGTCGGAGGCAACAACCTCGGCAAGGGTAGGTGGGGTAACAACTGGGGCTGTAACCATATCCTGAGAACTCTGCTGAGCACGTTGTGGCTGAAAAGTCTGTGAAGATGCACCCCTACCAAGTCTAGGGCAGTCCCTCACTATGTGGCGGGTGTCACCACACTCAAAGCAACCTTCTGGCCGACGTGGGGGTGGAAACTGTACAGTACGGGTACTCCGAGACCCCTGAACACCTGAAACCCGGTGTAAAGTCTGAGATGCAAGCCGAGCTGGCTGGCCCACAAAACCTCTACCGCACCGTACTCTTCCTCAAAAATAAGGGCCAACAAGTCTCCCCAATCTACGAGGTCTACTCACTCCTCTGTACTCTCCCTCTTGACCTCGCCTGTCCTCTCCCTCCTGGACCCACATGTTCCCTACTCGGCGAAGGGTCCTCACCACCCGCTCAACTGGGACAACATGTTGTGTCGCCATGACACCTGGAACCTGACCAATTGGAACTCGTTGCTCTGGGGTGGGGGCGGCGGGAGTCTGGGTCCCTCCCCTGATCTGTGAAGTAGTCGGTACCACCCGAATCAATCACGCCTGACTCAATGTACCAAACATTCTCACGAATTGTGCAAAAGTCTCCTGAAGAGCTGGAGTAGTAGTGTCAGTAGGCGTGTCACGTGTCTGAACCTCGCCTGGATCTTCAGGTGGTACCTCGGCGGAAGCTCGCGCAGGTGCTCTCGCTGCACCATGTGCGCGTCCTCGGCCTCTACCCCGGCCCCCACCTTTGACGGCTGCTATAGGGGGCACGGGTGCCTGATCGCCCCGAGTAGCACGTGTCCTCACCATCTGTGAGAGAATAGAAAACAGAGCTTTGGAATTGTTGTCAGAAGATATTGCACGACAAGGAAATCAATGAAGTGAGGATTTTTCCTAAACAACTACATAGCCTCTTGTCAATAAGTACAGACGTCTCCGTACCGATCAACCAGACTCTAAATAACCGGCCTGTGTTCCGTGAGTCCTATGAACCTAGAGCTCTGATACCAAATTGTCACGAACCCAGTTCGCCCTCCATGAACATGTCGTGACGACACCTAGTCCCTATAACTAGGTAAGCCTAGCAATGCGGAATAACAACATAATTGTGGAATAATTAAGTAAAAGAAAGTTGAACAATCTAAAAGAAAGACTGTATATAAATGCTACTTGGCATATACAAGACAAAATAATATCGAAGTCTACAACATCACCCCAAAACCCGAAAACTCACGGGAAACACAGGCTAACAGGATGTACTACACTGCTCTAACTCCAGAATGACTAAACAACTGAAAAGAAGGAAAAGCTTTCCGCTAAATCTGGAATAAGATAGAGACTCCTGGTCTGCGGACACGACAGATGTACCTCGACGTCTCTGTTGTATCTCTCAACCTCGGGGATAGTGCGACTGGGAGGAGGTACCTGGATCTGCACATGAAAAACATGCGCTAGAAATGGCATCAGTACACCTCAACGGTACTCAGTAAGTGCCAAGCCTAACCTCGGTCGTGTGGTGATGAGGAAGGTCAGGGCCCTACTGAAGTTAAACAATATAATAGGAATTTACCGTATGAAAGACAGACATAAATAATGAATACAGTCGTGAAATAAGACAGGTCAAAAAAGAAAATGACAAACTCAGGAACGGAGTAAACACGAAATATGAAAAACTCGATAACAAAGGTAACAATGAGGATCTCTCAGGATACCGTCCTGTAGTCCTTTTCTCAACTGTCTAATGGATCTCCCGGGATACCATCCCGTAGTCCATCATATGAATATCCGAAGGATCTCCCGGGATACCTTCCCGTAGTCCAGCTATAAATGTGTAGAGGGATCTCACGAGATACCGTCCCGTAGTCCATAGTAAATATGCAGGAGGATCTCACGGGATACCGTCCCGTAGTCCAAAGTAAACATGCAGGGGGATCTCACGGGATATCGTCCCATAGTCCAAAGTAAATATGCAGGGGGATCTCACGGAATACTGTCCCAGTAAAAGTAAATATATAGGGGGATCTCACGAGATACCATCCCGTAGTCCAAAGTATATATGCAGGGGGATCTCACGGGATACCGTCCCATAGTCCAAAGTAAATATATAGGGGGATCTTACGGGATACCGTCCCGTAGTCCAAAGTAAATATGTAGGGGGATCTCACGGGATAACGTCCCATAGTACAAAGTAAATATACAGGGGGATTTCATGGGATACTGTCCCGTAGTCCAAAGTAAATATACAGCCACAACAAGAAGACATTCAGAAATAGAGTGCAAAAATACAAGGCAACAAGTAGTTCTAGCCTAACATGCTTCACGTATTACAATTTAAAGCAACTTAAGAAAATATGCAATTCAAGTCCACTAGTCATGCTTTTCTAAACTAACATAGGCTATAATTGCAAGTAGAATAAAGCAGGTAAGAAAGAAACTCAGTCTAAATATTTAAAGTAAAATCGTATTTTCAAAAATTAGTACAAGTACGCGCTCATCACCTCACGTACAAGGCATACAATTACCAAATATCACATCCTAAGGGGAAAGGTCTCCCACACAAGGTTAGACAAGTCACTTACCTCGAACCGGCTCAATATAAACTTGAAACCACACGTTTGCCACATGTATCCGACTCCAAATGGCCCAAATCTATTCAAATAAATTTCATAGCGTAAATAACATCTCATGCACTTGATTCTACTATTCAATTCAGGTTACGACGCGAAATTAGGTGAAATGACAAAAACGCTCCTCAGGTCAGCATCTCGGAGTCGGGTAAATTTTACATTTTCAGAACCCTCATACTCTCACGAGTCTAGCCATATAAAAGTCTTTCAAATCGGAGGTCAATCACCCACTCAAATTCTATTTTTAGAAAAACTATGTTTTACCCCAAACACCCAATTTCATCCATGGAAATCCCTGATTTTTAAGTTGAAAACGTGTTAAATGATGTTAATGATTGAAAGAAATGAGTGAAACCCAACATACAACTGATTTGGAAGAGTCTTGTTCTTTGGAAAAATCGCCTAAGAGTGTTAAGTTTGAGAAAATATGAAGTATGTAGTAAAAACTCCGTTTTGTACAGTGCAGGCTACTGGTTGGCTTCGCAAATGTGAACAGGGGTTCGCAATTGCGAATACCCCTGACATGGTAATTGCGAAGTATAGTTTGCATTTCCAAACACTGAGCAGGAGGGGGGACTTCACATTTGCGAACATCTGTTCGCATTTGCGATCAGGCCTGCCCAGGTATACCTTCGCATTTGCGATGATATTGGTCGCAATTGCGATCATGCCTGCCCAGCTATACTTTCGCATTTGCGATGCTGGCTTCGCAAATTCGAAACCTGCAGATCAGCCACACCAGTAGATTAGAAGCCCAAAAAATGAAGTTTACGGCCTATCCAAAACTCACCCGAGCCCTCGGGGCTCCACATAAAATATATACACTACCTCGAGAACATCCTATGAAATTATCCGAGCGATCAAATCGCCAAAATAACATCATATATATCGAATTAAGCCTCAAAATCCATAATTTCTATCAAATTTCTTAGAACTTCAAATTTTCCATTTTAAGTCCGAAACACATCAAACGAGATCCGTTTTCAACCAAACTTTATATAAAGGACTTAAACAATATATAAGACCTGTACCGCGCGCCGGAACCAAAATACAGGCCCACTACCATCACTTTCTAATCAGATTTCATTTTCAATCTCCTTAAATATTTCCAAAAAACAATTTTTACTCAAATATTCATTTCTCGGGCTTGGGACTTTGGAATTCGATTCCAGGCATACGCCCAAGTCCCATATTTTCCTACGAACCCTCCGGGACCGTCAAATCACGGGTCCGGGTCCAGGTCCGGGTCCAAGTCCGGGTCCGTTTACCCAAAATGTTGACCGAAGTCAAATTTATTCATTTTAATATCGAAACTTAGCATTTTTCACAAAATTTAATATTTAAGCTTCCCGGGTACACGCTCGGACTGTGTACGCAAATCTAGGAAACCCTACTTGAGGTTTCAAAGGCCTTGGAAGCACGAAATGGGTAAGAAAATAGGTGATGACCCATTGGGTCATCACAGACAAAAACGCACTGTGCCTTCTAAATTTTACACTCTTCTCAGATAATAACAAATAGTGCCATGAAATTTCTCACTATTTGAAAGTGTTTGTGTTATATTGAACCCATGACCCTCCTTTTGAAACTGCACCACAACCTTTTACATGTTAGTCTCAATTCCATATGATGCACCGCTTCTATTATGCCATCATATGAAAACACAAGAACCCATCGTTAACTCTGTGTCACAAGAAGAATACATACTCGAGAAAATCAATACACAACATGCTCCTCACGTCAGTAGGAAATATTCATCTCAAACCATGGTAGAAACCATCGAGAACCCTTCAAAACCCATTTTCACATAACAAAAACATCAAAAATGAAAATTTATAACTCAACTAAATCACACAGGTTGCCAAAACCCAGGAATATTGCCACCAAAACACTGGTACAGCCTCGCCACATCATAAGAATGCAAAAACGGATCACACCATCGACATACTGGTCCCAGCTATGTCACGACCCAAATTTCCCTCCGTTGGGTATCGTGATGGCACCTAGTCTTAAGGACTAGGTAAGCCTAACACTTGCTAAATAACAACAATTGTAAAGGAAATCTAATAGTCTCGATATAGAAATCTTGACAGAATCACAACTTTCCAAAACCGGTAATACAAATCATAAGCTCTACAAAATTTACTACAACTTCTAAATACAACTTTTTAGACTTAAGTAAGAAAAATTGAATAAAAGTAGGAAGGTGACTCCGAAGCCTGCGAACGCAGCAACAGGTTTACCTTGAGTCTCCTCGGCAATGATCCACATATTTACTAGCAATCAAAACCTGGATCTGACAAAAAAAGTGCAGAAGTGAAGTATGAGCATACCACAACGGTGCCCAGTAAGTATCAATACTAACCTCGGCGAAATAGTGACGAGGACTAGTCAAGACACCACTAGTCTAATAAGTTACACAGACAAAAACACGGAAATGAAAGAATATGACCTCTAACTAATGACTACACAATATAGTAAATAACAGAACACCTACAATGTGGAAGGAAATATAGCAACAACTATGGAACATCATAATAATATACAGACCGGATAGATGAACATACAAGCCAAACCCGGAAAACACAATACGGAAAGAACAATTAATAATTCAGACTACAATAGTTTCCACTTCAGGCATTAGCCAACAACCCCGGGTGCTTTTGGAAAATACTTCGAGTGTCAACCTTCACCTATAATTTTATATTGAAAGCTTTGAATGTAGTCATTTAAAATAGAAAGTTCCTTTCAAATACACTTCCTCCGATATATATATAGAAAGAGAGATATTCAAAACATTGTTCCTTCAAAATAAATGTTTTCCAATATATTTCCCCAATAAATGCCGTTAAACATCGTTTTCTGCAAGACAAATACTTGTCAAATACACTTTTGAAATAAAAGTTCGTCATACATAGTTCTCTTCAAGATAAATGTTTTTCAGCTATACTTTTCAATATATATATATCTTTCGATCACAATCTCTTAGAATTAAATCTAACGGAACTCCGTCAGTAGCTCAGAATTTGTAATGTAGTACAGGGGGAAAAGCTCCTCGAACAGGTCCGTAGTCCCAATTTTATATGCAATGAAATACAGGTGGAAAGCTCCCGGAATACGTCCGTAGTCCCAATTTAATTATGCAATGCAGTAGAGGGGGAAATCTCCCAGAATACGTCTGTAGTCGCAATTTAAATAGCAATGCAATACAAGGGGAAAGCTCATGGAATACGTCCGTAGTCCTAATTGAAATATACAATGCAGCCAAAAGAAATAACTACCACAACAAGACTGAAACATCGTAAATCGCCATAACACTCACAAGGCAACAAAAGATAGAAAGGCTATGTACCACGGCAAATCAAATCAAGAACACAAGTCACCAGCACAATAGAACTCATTCGCAAGGAATAACAACCGAAAGAAAATACTGAGCGTAAAGAACACATCTTAACCAGACAGAAATAAAACATAACAACGAATCCACAATATTCCAATCAAAAATAAGAAACCAAATCATCCTGGCAAGGGAAACAAGTATAACCAATCTCGCCTAAACAACTAGCGTCATGGGATAAAACCGAGCTTGAACCAATGCTCGATAATAGGCAACGCCAAGGAAATACCGTTAACATGGATAATTATCTAACTAAACCTAAGAATCACTCAAGGGAAAAATTATATAAATCACAATATACGACTCACGAGCATGCTTCACACCAACGTATAGATGTTTAACCAAAGAATTAGATTCTCTACCAAAGCTATTTTAAGAAGAACAAGGGTTTCTAATAACAAAAGAATATTCTAATAATTGTAAGTAAATCATAAATAGAAAGCAGTAAGATGCATAAAAAGTAAGTATATTTCAATAGTGCTTCGAACGTGTCTTTACAAGTTATATTTTACTCCCTTTTATAGGGAGTTTCCAAATATAGCGTCTACTCTTTTCACTTGTTAAGCATTAATGACTAATAATGGCATTAATGTAATGTTACAATGATTAATCGTAACTGTTGCGTGACGATTATGTAACGTTTGACTCATTAATTGAAGATCCTTGAATATGCCCTTTATTATACCTTGATTCATTCTGACTGTGTCTCTTCATTTTATCAATCAGGTTGGGATTCTCGTGTCTGATTACCCTGTGGGTATGCTATTCCGTTCCTCGTTATCTCCTACCTCTTCATAAAGCTTTGTCCAGTTGTGATGTTTTCATTGCTCCACATAGTGTCACAACCCCAAATCAAGGCCAGTTGTGATGGCGCTTATCATGGAACTAGGCCATCTAGAACTTCACTCAAATCATAATAAACTCCCATTTTACATTTTTACTATACTGATTACCCATAAAAGTTCCTTTAAACAATTATAAAAACAGTCAAAACTATACTGAATAATAAATACAACCCCCGAGAACCCGGAGTCACTGGTCATGAGCATCTACATAAATATACAACTCAACAAAAAATAAATTCTATTATATTAAACAAGAGAGGGAGCAGGATTACGGACACATACAACCACCTTGCAATCCTCCGAGGATCTCCGGAACAGATAGACAGCTCGCCTTGCCCTAACACCTGAATCTGCACACAAGGTGCAGGGAGTAATGTGAGTACGCCAACTCAGTAGTAATGAAAATAAATCAGGTCTGAGCACCAAGAAACACATATAGTCAATGTCATCAAGTCACAATATACACAGCCTTACTTTCCAGTAGTATAACATAGATATACGAAATCATCATGTCTTAAAAATCAACTTCATAAAAAGTCCTCTAAGCAATGCACATTTTTAACCACTTTAAAACAAAGGATTTGGTATGCAAATGAATGCAGAAAAATCATAGTAGAACCTCAGGAAAAAACATGTTTCATAATCATCCCCTCGGGCATACCTCACAATCCATCAGCACCTCACAATCACTCAGCACCTCACAGTCACTCATGCCTCCCAATCACTCGTCACTCACACTTAGTGCGCTCACTGGGGGTGTGTACACACTCCGGAGGGGCTCCTTAATCCCAAGCGCTAATATCAAGCCACCTCGTGGCATATGATATCCTCACAATAACTCTTGGCCCTCTGCCACACTCAGTGGAACCACACGAAAAGCCCCTCGGGCGAAGTAGTAAAATAGGGTACTCGACCCAAAAACATCATTTTAATGCTCATGTAGTGTAAATCAGGCTGAGTTTCAGTAAAAACAGTATGCACATTGATGCTGAGTATCAACAGGTAGTGAGGAAAACAGTAGTAAAACGCCCTCAAAGGGTCTAAACAGATCGGCACAAGGCCCGAAATACGGCTTGTAACCCAATTATTTCACAAACCTTTAGAACATAATTTAAAATAAGGTTATGAGTAAATATGCAACTCATTAGTCGTCGCGGAGAGGACCTAGTCAAACCCAAAATCAGTACGTGCCACAAACTCATCATCTGACATGTGCGCCATTCAAAATTCAGTGAGAAAATAATGCAGTCCGGGGTTCCATACCCTCAGGACAGGATTTATAACCATTACTTACCTCTACCGGGCCACAACACTAGTCCGCTATGCTTTTGCCCCTCGGATTGGCGCCTGATTGCTCAGAATCTAGCCAAAACCAATTCAACATCATCAATATATACTCAAGGAACACAACCAAATCGAAAAATATCAAATTATACAGGAATCTCGAAATTCGGCCAAACTCGAGCCCCGGGCCCACGTCTCGGAATCCGATAAAAATTACATCACAATAACCCCTATCTACCCACGAGTCCGTACATACCAAGAACACTAAAGTCGGACCACAATTGCCCACTTAAATCCTCAAAAGAAAGATAAATTTTCCATGCACCCTTCTTCCCCAACTTTGGTTCAATTTGCAGAAATTTTTTGGTTTAAATCAGTTAGGAATTGACATAAAACGTGTTATGAGGTTGACATTCTTACCTCCAAATGAGTTCCCTTGGTTTCCCTTCAAATCCCTCTCAAATATCTCCCACTCGCATGCAACAATGGAGGAAATATAAGCCAAATTCGCACTTCAGGCCTTTTGAACATTCTGCCCAGCTCAAACATTCCTTCATCGCGAACGCATCACCAAGACTGCGTTCGCGAAGCACAATTTGGCTCCCACTTCTCTTAACCCTACACGAACGCGCCAATAGCACCAGGAACCCGATGCTTTACCGAACTTGCCCACTGCGAATGTGTACCATCCACGCGAACGCATAGACCAAAAACCCTTGGGGTCCCCAACCCCCCACTCTTCTTTGCGAACGCGTGCCATTGAATGTGAACGCGTTGCATACCTCACTCAGACATCCGCGTTCGCGTCTCCCTCTTTACGAACGCGAAGAAAAATATCTCAGCTCCCCCAAACTACTCTTCGCGAACGCAGCCTCCCACCCGTGAATGTGATGAATAAAATCTCTGCAACAAAAACTAGAAAAATCTGCCAAGTTCCAACACCAAAAATTGATCTGTTAACCATCCGAAACACACACAAACCGAGACCTCCACCAAACATACCAACATAACCCATAACATCATTCAAACTTAGTCGAGCCTTCGAAACACCAAAAACAACACGAAAACACCAAATTTACATCAAATTCAAGCCTACGAACTTTGAAACTTCCAAATTTCGCCAACTACGCCGAAACCAACCAAAACACCTTCGATTGACATGAAATTTTGCAGACATATCCAAAATGACATTACGAACCTGATCCAACTTCCGGAATTCCATTCGATCTTGATAGCATATTTTCCACTGCCGACCGAAAATCGCAAAAAACTAACTTTCGCCAATTCAAGCCTACTTCTACACCAGACATCGCAAAAAATATTCTGAACACACTCCTAAGTCCCAAATCACCTTACGAAGCTATTGAGCCATAAAATTTGCATTCCGAGGTCCTTCACCAATAAGTCAACTCTCAGTTGACTTTCTCAACTATTAGGCTACCTTGCCTCAATGCTCACCATGACCACTCTGAACCGGAACTAACTGACCCAACACACATAAATAAAGCTGAATCACATAAAATGAAGCAGAAACGGGGGAAACGGCACTAAACTCTCGGAACGACGGGTCGGGTCGTTACATCCTCCCCCATTGAAACATATGTTCGTCCTCGAACGTGCCAAGAGTTGTTATCCAACACTATCAAGCTATTACGCATCTTACCATGCACATACCCGGGAGTGCTCACGCGTCACCCTATCCCATGTAGGTCCAATAGCACAATACCGTTGAAATTTCGAAATCCAAATCCTGGCCCATGAACCGTAGAACCAAATTCCCACTTCTGAAATGATATATAAGTTCAAAATTTCCATAACTATAAACTGAACAACCGTGAACATGTTGAATCAAGCCATATAAGTACCCTAGATAAAATCACATAATACACCGAGTGACTCAAACACGCATAACAATAACTCTTTAACCACAATAATTGCTCAGAACAACCCAATCCCGGTACACCACCTCTTATCAAGAAAATGCCTTGCTCTAACACTCCCATATACCGCCGATGATGAAAGAAGCACGTAGAACTAACAACCATTCGCCCGATCAGCCAGACATGTAACTCCCCATTCCCAACAGGAATTATAGAAGAATTCGAAGCCGACTCCCGATATTTATCCTTCCAACTATGTTGTAGAAAATTCCAAAAATATTCATTCTAGTTCCGATGACCTCCTCTCATCCATCATAACCACCCTGAACACATGACACTAACCATTTGACACATCGATAAAATTCGAAGCCAAAACCTGTGCAACTTGGGCACTTAACAACAACTTCCCAATGTAATCAAATTATATAAAAGATCGACACGAGAGGACTATCCTTCCATTAACAATTACCATCACCATCTCATACTAACAGCCTGGCACACACCGCAAAAATCAAAAACACATTAATCTGATACCAAAGGTCATACCCCTACATAACTCCGCTACACTGTGTGATCCCATCAAACCACTGGTCCACTTGGAATATTTCAAGACACCTTGCCCAAAAATCAATAACCACTCGAAATTCGACATCAAGCACTCAAAGTGCATTTCCATAACCAGGGGGGAAACTGGACGATAAGATGCCACCCGAAATAGAAGGTATATAACGAACACGCCTTAATCCCCAATACCCAATTACTTACCTTACTCAAATCTAGCTTTAAAGCCCAATTAGAACTGCACCATATGTGCATATAACCAACAATTACCACCCCTAGCAACACCGAAGGGTAACTCATAGGTCACTCCAGAACATGAACAAATCAATCACAATCCAGTGGTACCTTTCTCAATAATAGAAACTCAAGCCAACAATTCTGACCCGGTGCAGAACACGCACCCATATTAGCTTACCAGTGATCCTAAATTAACTCTGATCACCCGCAACAGGTAGATAACTTACTGAAAAGTTCATAATGACAGAATAATGGTACATACTAACATCCGACTAGCTCAGCTCGCATCTCCACAGTCCATTACCACACAATATGATGTTTATGAGAACTCTCGGTCTCGAAGTCCAGGAAACGTATGAATTACTATATCTGATCACAACTCCACCGCTCGAATACATAAAACACCCCTTCATTCAACGGGGAATACCCCTATAATTCTTCCGTTCACCAAGAAACCTTGAATATCAACAGTCGATCCAACAATAGGGTGCCACGATACCAATGAAGTACCCTTAATTCAAACACATTGCTCTTTCTAAAATATATACCCTCATCAAGTCGCACCCAGTGATATCATCCACCTGGTCGTCTGAATCTGCCCATGCTGCCTACGAATTACCTTCCTTCCAGAACCGAACTGTGACCTCACATATGCAAATCAAAACTCCACCCAACATACCGCACATGTCATGCCAACCTAGGAAAAATACAGGAACTCCATGGCCCCTTATAAGCCACAAGCAACTACGTACCCAACTAGACAAGAGTTACATCGGATCCCATTTAGAAACAAACTCACTACACGCCATAAGAAAATATGCACCCTTAACCGCGGTAGAAACTATCCGGAATTATCCGAAATCCTATTTGCGCAACACAAACCCATCAGGACTGAATTCTTGTAACTTAACCAAGTACGCAGGCCACCAAAAATCCAAGAGCATTTCTAAGAAACACCCGAAAAACTGGTCACCTTAGGATCACCCAAATAACCAATCGTATCCTTACCATGTCGATCCGACATACTACCAAATCGCCCTATTTACCCAAGTTCCTTCTGACTTACCTTCAAATTGATACTTCTCCCTGCCGTAATACCACAATTTTCAACCCCGACTCACCACACGTGACCCAAGCATAAAACCACATTGTCTAAGGCTCACAAGCCGCCAAATACTCCCTCAAATATCCCCAAAAGCACCATATTAGAAAAACTAACCCTGAAGAGACTTCTGCGAATCGAATGCCATTACATTCACCTCCCTAATACCGATATGTAGAATACCACAAGTCTTGACATCCTCTAACGTAAATCTCAATCACACCGACCAATTAGACAGAATCGACCTGACCCTTTTGCACACTAACATATCAGGAAAGTAATCCACTCACTTGAAATCACAAGCAATTTCATACACTACACACACTATACCTTTTACAATTTCCACTAAATCATTCAATAGAACCCAATTACCCAACAAGTACACTACAACCTATATCGAAGAAATTTCCCTTACTCATGACATTCCCAGATCCCATACCTGCAGGTCATAACTGATTTACCACTATACCTCGAACTGAAACCAATACCACACATAATAATGTAATCAACTTATCAATAACGAACTCCCCACTTGGCTCAAAGCCAAGGATCAAGAGAAACAAGACTATGCCCACCCATCATCACTACAACCATGTTGTGGTGGGATACAACTAAATCCTTCATAAGCTTATGTGACCCAAACCATCTAACACTCAAGTCAATTGCCAAATCTCGCATCCAACATTACAATAGTCACGCCAACTTCCACAAGCGACCTAAACTCCAATTACAACATATTTTTTACTGGTACAAGAGAACTTATTACAAAACTACATAGGGACCACACACCCTAGGACAACTCGAAGGAGATAACCCTGCCCTCTTAGCCTCAACTGCTATCTCTCCATACACTTTTGAAGACGAAAACTAACACGCAATCACTACACCTTCCTGTATCTGAACACAACAACCCCTACCCTCGAGGCATCACAACATGCGGTAAAATCTTGAAGTCGATGGCGGAACTAACATTGGAGCGGCGTTAACAGAACTCTCAAACTTTTTGAAGGTTTACCCACACATGACTGACCACAAGGATACCCTCACTGGACACCACGTGTCCCAAGAATGCTACTTAACTGAGCCAAACTTCATACTCGGAGAATTGGCATAGAGCCTTTCCTCCTGAATCCTTATAACACCATCCTCAGATACTGAGCATGCTACTCCCGGCTACGCGAATATGTCAGGATTCCATCAATGAATATAATAAGAAGGAGTGCTAATACGGCTGGAATACATCGCCAATCAAATACACGAACAGACATACAAGTCCCCAATTACATGTGCCCACAGAACAAAAATCTCAGCAATCAAGCCACAGAATAAATTCGGCCTCAAGTCCTCCAGACTGGCCCATTACCAACATGCCAAAATCACATATCACCCATGGAAGCCACAAGTCGTCGATGCACAGCTGATACCAAGCGCGCTCGAATACATAGAAGGAATTCAAGAATTACGCTCTTGGCTGAATACAATGGATTGACACGACAGGAATTTTTTTTTAAAATGTGAGATTTTTCCTAAGGGTTTCGTAGCCTCTCGAAGATAAGTACACACGTCTCGATACCGATCTGCAAGACTCTACTAAACCTGCTCATGACTGGTAAGTCCTATGTAACCTAGCGCTCTGATACCAATCTGTCACGACTCCAAATCTAGGCCAGTTGTGATGGCGCCTATCATGGAACTAAGCCAGCCTGAACTTCACTCAAATCATAATAAACTCCTATTTTACATTTTTACTATACTGATTACCCATAAAAGTTCCTTTAAAATTTTATAAAAATAGTCAAAACTATACTGAATAATAAATACAACCCCCGAGAATCCGGAGTCACTGGTTATGAGCATCTATATAAATATACAACTCAACGAAATTAAATTCTGCAATATTAAACAAGAGAGGGAGCAGGAGTGCGGACGCATGCAGCCACCTTGCAAACCTTCGAGGATCTCTGGAACCGATAGACAACTCACCCTGCCTTGACACTTGAATCTGCACACAAGGTGTAGGGAGTAATGTGAGTACGCCAACTCAGTAGTAATGAAAATAAATCTGGTTTGGGCAGCAAGAATCACATAAAATCAATGTAATCAAGTCACAATATACCCATCATTACTTTCCAATAGTATAACATAGATATACGACATCATCATGTCTTAAAAATCAACTTCATAAAAAGTCCTTTAAAGAATGAACATTTTTAACAACTTTAAAACAAGGATTTGGTATGCAAATGAATGTAGAAAAATCATAGTGTCCCCTCAGGCAAAAACATGTTTCATAATCAGCCCCTCGGGCATGCCTCACAATCCCTCAGCACCTCACAATCACTCAACACTTCACAGTCACTCATGCCTCCCAATCACTCGTCACTCGCACTCGGTGCGCTTACTAAGGGTGCGTACAGACTACGGAGGGGCTCCTTCAGCCCAAGCGCTAATATCAAGCCACCTCATGGCGTATCATATCCTCACAATCACTCTTAGCCCTTGGCCACACTCGGTGGAACCATTCGAAAAGCCCCTCGAGCGAAGTAGTAAAACAGGGTACTCGACCCAAAAACATCATTTTAATGCTCATGTAGTGTAAATCTTGGTGAGTTTCAGTAAAAACAGTATGCACAATGATGCTAAGTAAAATCATCAACAGGTAGTGAGGAAAACAGTAGTAAAACGCCCTCAAAGGGTCTAAACAGATCGGCACGAGGCCCGACACACGGCTAATAGCCAAATTATTTCACAAAACATTAGAACATAATTTAACATAAGGTTTTGAGTAAATATGCAACTCATTAGTCGTCGCGAAGAGGACCTAGTCCAATCCAAAAATCAGTACGCGCCACATACTCGTCATCCGACATGTGCGCCATTCCAAATTCAGTGAGAAAATAATGCAGTCTAGGGTTCCATACCCTCAAGACTAGATTTATAACCATTACTTACCTCTACCGGACCACAACACTAGTCCGCTATGATTCTGCCCCACAAATTGGCTCCTGATTTCTCAGAATCTAGTCAAAACTAGTTAAACATCATCAATATATACTCAAGGAACACAACCAAATCGAACTATCAAATTATACAAAAATCTCGAAATTCGGCCAGACCCGAGCACCGGGCCCACGTCTCGGAATCTGATAAAAATTACATCAAAAGAACCCATATCCTCCCACGAGTCCGTACATACCAAGAACACTAAAATCGGACAAAAATTGGCCACTCAAATCCTCAAAAGAAAAATAAATTTTCCATGCACCCTTCTTCCCCAACTTTGGTTCAATTTCCAGAAATTTATGGTTTAAATCACTTAGGAATTGAAATAAAACGTGTTATGAAGTTGAAATTCTTACCTCAAAATGATTTCCCTTGGTTTCCCTTCAAATCCCTCTCAAATATCTCCACACTCCCATGCAACAATGGAGGAAATATAAGCCAAATTCGCACTTGAGGCCTTTTAAACACTCTACCCAGCTCAAACATTCCTTCATCGCGAACGCATCACCAAGACCGCGTTCGCGGAGCACAAACTGGCTCTCACTTCTCTTAACTCTACGTGAACGCGCCAGCAACACCGCGAATATGATGCTTTAACCGACTTGCCCACCGCGAACGCGTACCATCCACGTGAACGCATAGACCAATAACCCCTATGGTCCCCGACCCCCCACTCTCCTTCGCGAACGCGTACCATTGAATGCGAACACGTTGCAAACCTCTCTCAGACCTCCACGCCCGTGTCCCCCTCTTTGTGAATGCGAAGAAGAACATCTCAGCTCCCCCAAACTACTCTTCACGAACGCAGCCTCCCACCCGCGAACGGGATGATTAAAATCTCTGCAACAAAAAGAAGAAAAATCTGCCAAGTTCCAACACCAAAAATCGATCCGTTAACCATCCAAAACACACACAAGGCCCTCGGGACCTCAACCAAACATACCAACATAACCCATAACATCATTCAAACTTAGTCGAGCCTTCGAAACACCAAAAACAACATGAAAACAAAAAAATCTACATCAAATTCAAGCCAATGAACTTTGAAACTTCGAAATTTCGCCAACTACGCTTAAACTAACCAGAACACCTCTAATTAACCTGAAAATATTGCAAACATATCCAAAATGACATTACGAACCTGCTCCAACTTCCGGAATTCCATTCCGATCTCGATAGCGTATTTTCCACTGCCGACCGAAAATCGCCAAAAACTAACTTTCGCCAATTCAAGCCTAATTCTACACCGGACATCGCAAAAATATTCTAAGCAAACTCATAAGTCCCTAATCACCTAACGAAGCTATCTGAGCCATAAAATCCGTATTCTGATGTCGTTCACCAATAAGTCAACTCTCAGTTGACTTTCTCCACTATTAGTCTACCTTGAGAGACTAATTGCCTCAATGCTTACCATGACCACTCTGAAGCTGACCCAACCGACCCAACACACGTAAATGAAGCTGAACCACATAAAATTAAGCAGAAACGGAGGAAACAGGGCTAAACTCTTGAAACGACCGGCCGGATCGTTACACATCGTTTGTTGAGTCACCATAATTATTACACGTGTGAAGCCCATTTTTACCAATTGAGATAGTCCCCCCACTTACAATTTATTTATCGATTAATATTTGGTAAGTGGATACTCATTCATGGTGAGAATATTTTGCCGCCACTTCATTCGTGCCATTGCATCCATCTCTGAATGCATGCATCGCTTGTCACTTACATTTAATGTTCGTGCCACGTGGAATTCCCGGACTGGTTCTGCAACTATTCAGCGCCTCTTAGGGCTTTTTGTGACTGCATCAGTCATGAAGTGACAACTTCAATCATGACTTTCACATCACTGTTTTTTTCTATTATTTGACGGTTACCTTCAAGTATTAAATACCCCTTTTCCTTTCTTTACTTTCATGAAAAACTTCTAACCTTCATTCTTTGTTTGTAAATTCTTCATATTCGTAAATATGTCTTCTTCAAACCAGAAATCTAAGAGGGTCATTAATGTAGATGAATTGACTCCTTCTTCTGCTCTAACACGGAGTAGTAGGGGCGGTAGGCTTAGGAGCTTAAGTTCTACTCTTTCCAGGGGTTATTCTTCTTATTCTTCTCCCCCGCCATCTTCTAGGTCTATTATTCCTTAATCTTCTTCAAGGGCTATGGCTTCTATATCTTCATCAAAGAGTAGAGAACACAATGAACCACTTTGTGAGCCGAGGGTCGATGAAATTTTTCCTTCGGAGTTTTGTTTTTCCAAGGATAGTCCGGCCATGAGTGAGCAGCTTTCTTCAATGTCTTCGCATGACAGTGGTGACCTTTATCCTACCCAAATAATAGAGGGTTTGGTGTCTCTTGTCCGCAGGGATTGTTTTTGGAAGACTTATTTTCCTGTTATTGTTCCTAACGATAACCAAAGAATAACCTCTTGAGAGACTGGGTATTCTTATGTCTATACTTATCCCTTCACATTAGTATTCAAGCCTCCCATCGACCCTGTTATCATCGAGTTTTGTCAATTCTTCAAAGTTTATTTGGGACAAGTCGGTCATCTTGTTTAGTGAGTTGTCGCATGCCTTAGGTTTTAGGTCAATTAGCTTTCGTACCCTTTACTTTTCATCATCTAATTCACCTCTATTCTTTGATGTTGTTCTGAAAAGGAGTGTTTACTCTCGCGGCTAGGCGTAAAAGGGTGTTAGTTAGTCCAGATGATGATAAAGACCAAGGGTGGTATCTCATGTATGTTGCTGTCGCTACACCAGGTTTAGTAGGTGAAGAAAATCTCCCCTTCTCTAAGAAGTGGAACTTTTCACGTGAGTATAGTTTTTATCACTTTCCTTTCCTTTGATTATGTTAATTATCAGTACTGTGAGTGTTACTTTCTCTTTTGCAGCAGCCATGGGGACCGTTGAGAATGTCTCTTATTTTTGTGATTGGATAGAAAAACTCTTGTTGGTTTCTCTTTTAGAAGAACATTCGTAGAAGTACCTCTCTGTGAGGATTGGTTGGAAGGTTAAGACCCACAGTAAGCGAAGTTTTTTTCTTTTTCACTTCTTGCTTCTTTTAAGCTCTATCTGATCCCTTTCATTTATTAGCGTTTCCTGCTTGTGGGATTTCTGTTGTGGCTGTGTCAACTTCAAGGTTGTCCCTAACAAAGGCCCAAGAGATCATTGTTGGTTCCTCCTCTTCGAAAATGAAAAGCAAGTGGGTCTAGGACCTTAGAGGATAAAGAGGAGGAGGGGGGTTCGCCGGTCCACAAGTCACATAGAGGAGGGTGGTCTCTAACGACGAGTATGCACCCTTTGTTGATCCTCACATTCCTGAATCCAAACTTTCTGCCCCCGAAGCTGCATATCCTTCTCTTGTTCATGAATCCATTGATCTTTTTTTCCGTCAAGGTATTGGTACCATTTCTAACGAAGCCCCTCTTGCCGTTTTCTCTCCTCCTGCTCCTAAGGAACTTTCTTCAACTGCTTCGGTTGTTGTTTCTACTCCCATGGCTGTTCCTGCTCCTGTGGTTGTTTCTGCTTCTCAACCTACTCTTCCTGTGGCTCCTTCATCCTCCCCCGCTTTCGTGCCTTCTGCTGTGGAAGTAGGGTGTTCCAGCAGCGGAGAGATGAAGCAAGTTATTATAGAGGTTCCAAAGACGGGTAGCCTCTTTAAAAAGTCGGTTCAAGCTGATGTATGGTTAAAGACATTGATAGGCCCGACTGAGAAGTCTAAGATGGAAAGCCACAGCTCCCTGGCTTGGATGAACCAGATTGTGCACTTGTCTTTAAAGGTAAAACTTGCTCTTTCTTCAAATGTACATATATATATTCTTACCATTTCTAATTTATCTTTTTATGTAGATCAATCTTGTAGGCACCTATTTAATGAAGAGAGTCGTTCAGATGGATCAAATAACAAAGAACTTCAATATTGAGGCTAATAATAGGAAGGAGCAGTACAAAAGTCTACAACTTGACATGCAGGCAGTGAAGGAGGAAAAGTGTACCATGGAGTAGCAAATTAGGGTTATGGCAGCAGAACTTGCCGTTGAGAAGGCTTCTTTGAACAACGCAGGTAAAGACAAAAGTGTCTTAGAGTCTTCATTTGCAGAGCAGCTTTCCCGCGCCACAGAGGAGATTAGGACCCTAAAGGCCTTGTTGGACCAGAAGGAGGTGTACTCTGGTGAACTTGTACAATTTCTCACCCGAACCTACGAAGACCTCTGTAACTCTTTAGAGAAGGTCCAATTACTGGAAAGATCCCTCAGTCCTATACATGCCTCTCACGATGCTGCCGTGGCTGAAAAAATGAGTTAAGAGCTGAAGCTGAATAGTGGGAGAAAGATTATGAAGCTCTTGAAGACAAAGTAGTCGTCGATGTTAGCTAGGATTATCTTAAGGCCCGTCTTGACACATTGACGGAAATGGGCCAAGAGGATTTTGACTTGGAAGCAAAAATTGCTAAAACCAGAGAGACGATTCAGAAGTCTCAGCAAAGTCAGAATTTGTCTTCACTTGAGGTTGAGGTCCCTGTTGCTCGTGTCTCTCCATCTTAAGCCGCTCCTCCTGCCAGTGAAGACAACCCCCCCATCTAGAATAGTTCAAGGAACTTGGTTCTTCTTTTTTTTTATTTGCAACAATTTGTGGTTATCCCCAGTCCCATCGGGGGTAAAGTTGGATCCTTTGTAAGTCCCCAAATGAAAACTTAGGGGCAATCAGCGTATAAACTAACCCGGCTTAGACTAAGTTAACACTTAGTTTATTTCTCCGTAATATATTAATATCAATATTAGCATGACTTTAGCTTTCTTTAAGTTTTGTTTCACTCTTAAGTTTTTGCATGCTTTCTATTTGAGGTTTTGGTTTACGTAATAGGCACGATTGATAAAAGAGGGCCCTTTTTTTGTCGACACTTAATGAAGAAGACATCTCAACTTCATAATGGTGTAAATATACAAAAGAGAGATGGGAATTTCACATGTTTTTCTTTAATAATGTTTGGAAGAAATTTTTTGTATTATTTCAAACTTTCATAACATTTCACATGTGCTTGTGTATTGTCCATAACTTATTTTGTAACTGTTTTTTCTTTCGACATATTTGATATGAACTTGTACTCGTAACTGTTTTTCGTTTCCATCAGTTTTTTCGAATTTCTACAAGGGAATAATTGTTTTTATTTATAAAAGTTTTTAAATGTACGAATATGAATTTTTACCCATAACTATTTTTATTGATAAAAGTTTTTAAATTAATACAAGGGTAATGCTTTTTCATCCGTAACTGTTTTCATTCACAATAGTTTTCTGTACATGTACAAGGATAATGATCTTTCATATGTAACTGTTTTCATTTACAACAGTTTTCTAAATAAGTATAAGGATAATGATCTTTCATCCGTAACTATTTTCATTTACAACAGTTTTTGAATAAGTACAAAGATGTGCATTTTTACCCGTAACTAATATTCTGCCTTTAACCTGAACATTCGTTTACATTTATGAATATGTTTTTTGAAACATTCGTTTACATTTACAAATATGTTTTTCGAAGGTTTTGGCTTTGTATTTTTGTCTTTGGCTCTTTGATTTTTCTCACAGTACTTGACTTGTTGGGAAGATGGATCTTCAGGCTCGAGCTTTTACTTTTTGATAGTCTTCTTTGCTTCTTTTCTACCTTTCATTTTGTATAGTCCCTAAAGTGTTTGAGCTTTGAAGAATGAAATCTCAAGATCTTGAATATTCCTTCCTTGTGGTCCTTTTCCTGAAAAGGAAAAGCGTACGTGACTCGAAGGTATATACTTTTAGATGATGACTATTTAACCCTTAAAAACGTCCATCAGAAAGTTGTAATCGTAGACCGAGAATTCAGTTACTATCTTGTGTCTATGCATGTCTAATATCATCGTCTGGAGATGGGTTAGCTTTTTACGTATCATCTAAAATGGTTAGTATAATTTTAACTGTACAAAAGTAAAATCGAACGTAATGATACCTGACCGGGGGTATTCTTTTTACTCAGAAGTAGTACTTCTTCAAATGAACAGCAGTCCAGCTGGTTGGTAAGATTATGCCATCCATAGCCTCCAGCTCATAAGCGCCTTTTCCAGCGATGCCACGGACATTATAAGATCTTTCACAATTTTGATTTAACTTTCCTGCACCAGCTTCCTCCGTTGATTGGAAGACCTTTTTGAGAACAAAAAACCCCAATTTTGAAATATCTGAGTTGAGCTTTTCAGTTGTAATATCGCTCTATAATTTTTTTTTGGACTACCATACGTATTAGTGCAACTTCTCTTCTTTGCTTGAGCAAATCCAGTTTTGTTCTCAACTCGTCGTTGTTTGTTTCTTCCGTAGCTGTTGTGAATCTCGTCCTTGGTTCACCGATTCCTACCGGTATTAAATCTTCTGATCCATAAACAAGCACGAATAGAGATTCTCCCGTGGTTGTTTTCGCTATAGTTATGTAAGCCTATAATACTACCGATAGTTCGTCAGGATAGTTCCCCTTGGCTTTTTCCAACCGTTTCTTTTAGTTGTTGACGATGATACCGTTTGTTGACTCGGATTGCCCATTAGCCACAGGGTGATATGGCGATGAAGTGATTCGTTTGATTTGCCACCTTTCAAAGAATTCTGTGATTTGTGAGCCTATGAATTATGGGCCATTATCACATACGATCTCCTTTTGTATCCCAAAGCGACATATTATGTTTCACTATATGAGGTTTTCCATTTTTTTTTCTCGCACCTATTTAAAAGCATCTTCCTCTACCCATTTTGTAAAATAATCTGTTGATACGAGTAAGAACCGTACCTTTCCTTTAGCTGGGGGGAGGGGTCCCACTATATCCATGCCCCGTTTTATGAATCGCCATGGTGAAACCACTAGGTGGAGTAACTCTACTGGCTGGTGCATATTGTTAGCATATCGTTGACATTTGCCACATTTAGTCATGAAATTCTCAGCGTCTTCGTCCATTTTAGGCCAATAGTACCCTTCTCTGATTAGGATTTTTACTAAGGATCTTTCTCCTACATGGTTTCCCCAATGTCCTTCGTGTACTTATTCCATCACGTACTTTGTTTGACTCGGTCCTATGCAGTACCGTGCAGCTTTTCAGCGAAGTGCTTGAGCTGCTTTTTTATCTTCGGGTACGTTACCATTCTACAAAAAAATTAAAATTTCATTTCTCCAATCCCAGGTTAAATTGTTAAATGTTACCTCATTTTTGTCCTGGTCGATTGCTGAATGAAATAGATGTATGTCAATTGCATTGTCTTTATTTATTATGTCTGCAACTGCTGCGAGGATAGCTAATGCATGCGCTTCTGCACTTTCCTCCCTGGGTATTTGCATAACTGATGTGTGGCTAGAATTCATGGTTTAACACGTTATGTGCCTTACATTTATGTGCGTTAATGATAAAAATACATTTTGTATGTGTATAATGGAGTCTATTTCATGTGTAGGTGAATTGGAATGGAAGCCGAGCAAAATAGATGCATAAACGTTGAAAATACGCTCAAGAGGCGAAAAGGAGTGAATCGGACTATAGTCGGGCGTTTGGGCTGTAAATTCTGGTCATACCAGGCTATAGTTGGGCGTTTGGGCTATAAAGCCTGGTAGGACCAAGCGTTTGGGGGGTGTTTGAGCCCTAACGCTAGGTTTGGCCAGGCTTTATCCAGGCGTTTGGGCCATAAAGCCTGGTCCGTGGTCCGGTCAAATCCGAGTTTTGAAGATTTTAAGTGTTTCCCGGTTGGAATAGAAGTATCCTACACGTTTAGGGTCTGGCCTAAAGATATAAATAGATGCAAAAACACAACTTGAAGAGGGGTATTCCATTAGAGACAAGAGACGCCTGTCGAATACTACTCAGAGAAGCAAAACATTGATTTTTACAGCTTTTATTCATTACTTTGTAGTTTAATTATGCAAGTTATTTTGGAGTTGATTATTATGAGCATGAGTAGCTAATTTATTTAATCTAGGGTTTTGGTGGAACCCATTGGGGGATGAACTTATTGTGATATTAATATAGCTTTGATTGGTTGATTAAACTCTATTAGTTCAGCTACGATCTTGTTGTAGTTGATTGAAGCGCCCTCAATTAGCTGTTCCTGTTTATTATTTATCTACTTGAGAGAGAGTGCATATTTAGGTAGTTATTTGAACAACATCACTCCCAGAGTATAGACGAAAGTCATAACCGAGGGTTTAGAAGTTTGATTATAAATAACGATACTTCGGGTGCAATTTAAAGTGAACTGTAATGAAATCTAGCTAGAGTAACTTGATAGAGTGCGTCTAGTAAATTATCATAATTACTTGAGAGAGATTTATGGTAGCTAGAGTGTTCATGATTGATAGAGACAACTAATCAAACTATAAGAAGTATCCGAGAAGGAAGTTCACCGACGGGGGAAACCATAACCTTATACCTTTATTATAATTGTTTACACCATATTGTTAGTTAATCGTTAGTTTATTAATTTTGTCAGTAGAAATAGTAAAACATTACCAATTGATATTCAAAAGTCTTGAGAGAATTGATTAAGTAAAAGTTGCTTATTCTAACGACTTGATTGATACGTAAATTCCCTGTGGGATCGACTCTGGGCGTAATACCCCGGATTATATTTGCAGCGCCTGTTTAGTCTTTCTATAAGACATAGTTGAGCATGATCAAATTTTGGCGCAGTTGCCGGGGAATTAACGTTGTTATCAATTGGAGTTGGAAGAAATACAAAATACAAGAAATATAGTCAATTTTCTTCAATTTTCATTTATACATTGAAAGTTTAACGTCTGCTAACTCGGTTGTACAGGTGCATGCCTGGAAACTCATCGAGAACTGGTGAAGTAGTTGAAGCCTTATCATAACCCGAGAAAGTTTTTAAGTCCCTAAATCGGGCAAACCGGAAAAGCAAACAACAACCATCAATTGAACAACTTGAACCCGACATGCAAGATCCAAACAACATGAAAAACAATGGGGATGGTGTGGTAGACCCAGTAGCACAGATAGGGGCAGAGGCTCCTTTATATGACTGGGCACAACCCACGGCAGAGAATTTGGCCACTGCGATACTACTCCCTCAAATACAGGCTGAGTCCTTCCAAACTACAAATAATATGTTGCACTTGTTGCAGAAAAAGGGACTATTCTGAGGGTCATACATCAAAGACCCCCAACAGTATTTGATGAACTTCCTGTCAATTTGCAAAATACAGAGGCAGCCAAACGTCACACAGTAGGCAATAAAACTGTTGTTTTTTCCATTCTCAGTGACTGGAGCTGCCCATACTTGGCTAAACTCACTCCCCATAAATTCCATTACCACATGGGAGGAGTTAGTCAAGCAGTTCGTGAACAAGTTTCATCCACCCAACAAGACTGCTCAACAAATTGATGAAATCTTGAGCTTCAGAAAGAAACCAGTTGAAACATTGCAGGAGACATGGGAACGATTTAAGGGAATGCTGGTTATCTGTCCACATCATGGTATTCCGGAGCAGATGTTGGGGCAGCATTTTTATATGGGTCTGGCTGATACGGTGAAGGCAAATGTTGATGCTTCAGCTGGTGGAGCATTCTTGAGCAAAACATTGAGAGAGAGTCAGATCTTGCTTGATAAAATGGCATAGAATTCAGGATGGACAACAAGGAATGCACCCATTACTCATGTAGTTCACTCAGTGCAATTTGATTCATCCAATACTATTGTAGAGAACGTGGCCAACTTGATAACACAGATGAGCATATTAACAAAGAAGGTGGATTAATCAGGGTAAAAGCAACAAGTACACATCGTGGATACAACCAATGGGGGCTTATGCATATCTTGCATTAGCCAACCATTTGGTAACCAGTGGAATGCAGAATGTGATCACCCTCCTTATCTAGAAAACATGAATTATGTGTCAAATTATGGAAGCCAGAGACAAAGGGGGCACAGCTGGGGTCAGTAAGTTCAACCATATAGACCACCTCACCAACAACAGAACACTGGAAATATGGGTGTCACGAGACCACAAGGTAATGCAACACCATGTCAGAGGCCACAAGGTTATAACCATCAGAATCAACAACAAGCATACTACACTACTCAGCATCAACAGGGTGGAAGGCAAGAAGATGGGTTTTCCAGGTTAAAAGCTATAATGCAGTAGGTTATTGGGTCAAATGCCAAAATCAGTGACAGAGTAGATGTACATGATGCAACTATTAAAAATATTGAAGTATAGTTGGCACATATATCTATGGCAGTGAACAATCATCCTCGTGTGACTTTACTTGCAGATACTTAGGTAAATCCTGCGGACCAGGGCCCAAGGAAGCTGATGGAAGTGACTCTCCGCAATGGCAGGGACTTAGACTTGGAATTGGAGATATCTCGTGAAAGCAGGTAGGACGAGACACTGGCACCCATGCCTATTGAACTTGATGATTCAACAAACTTGACCAAGGGAACAGTGCAACCTACTGAAGAAGAACCGAGTGAATTAGGGGCCAAAATGAATCTGATGTCGCTGGCCATATATAACAGATTGGGGATTGGTAGAGCCAGACCAACTTCAATGTTATTGCAGCTAGCTGACAAGACGCTAAAGAGACCGTCGGGCATTCTGGACGATGTATTGGTGCAAGTGGGGAAGTTTGTGTTCCCTTCTGATTTTGTGATACTTGATTGTAAAGTAGATGAGGAAATTCCCATGATCTTGGGAAGGCCATTGTTGGCCACAGGCAGAGCCCTTATCGATTGTGTGACTGGTGAACTTAAGATGAGGCTCAATGATGAAGAAATCATTTTCAACGTGCAGAAGTCTATGAGGCGACCAAGTGAGTTCGCCAACTGCTCTCTTATTGATGCCGTGAACGTGATACCGAAAGAAGATGATGCGTCCCTGACTGTTGGGGACCCTTTGACTGAATGTTTGATGAATCTAGATGATATGAACGGTGAAGAACTAGCAGATTGGGTGTTAGCACTTGATGAAAAAGGGGTATGGCCAAAGGTTCTCGAGTTTGAGTCACTATAGATAGAGGAAAGAGAGAGACCGCCGGCCAGACCATCTATTGAAGAACCACCCAGGTTGGAACTGAAACCACTACCACCTTATCTGGTTAATAGGAACAAAGAACCCATGGATGATGACGTACAGTAAGTACTAGTGGAGAAGGCCAGACTGGATTTTGAGGATGTCGATGTGGCAGAAAAGATACTAGAGTTAACCAAGGACATTGATGATACATATTTTGTTGAATCTAGTTGAATTAGTGTTGAGGATGTTTGTACACACTCCAACCATTTTTTCACATTGTGTTTGGATGATGATATGAAAATAGAGTCATCCGAACCACCTGAGGAGCCAAGGAATAAGGAACAAGATGCCTACATTCTGGAATTTTTCTTGCAAGAAAGTCGGGCGTACACATTTCATCGAAAGGCCAAGAAGCGCAGATTACTACATTGTTTTATTGAGCCAGGAAGATTCGTTCCACCACCCCAGGAGCATGATCATAGAGCAGAATCAAAACTTGTGGTCCAATTCATAAGTTCAAAGTGGAGGCATAAAGTGATTCAAGTGGTTGCTCAAAGGAGAAGGGAAAGCAAAACTAATGGAGAGGATGTCGACGCTACTAGGGCAGGGAGTTTTTTGCACCTTACTTTTATTTCCTATTTTTTCTATATGTGATGCACTCAGGACATTGCATGAATTAAGTGTGGGGTGTTGTACATATTTGTTGTGGTTTGTTGTGTTTTGTGTGCTTCCTTGTTAGTAGTTTTAGCTTTTCTTGTTAGTAAGTTATTTTTTTCTTTTAAGTTTTGTAGTTTTTTATTTTTTATTTTAGGTAGAATAAAACAGAAAAAAAAGTAGAAATATGTGGACTCTTCCCGACGATGGATCTCTTAGACAGTTCTTTTGAGGGAAGTAAGTCTAAAGAAAATACCAAAAATTTTTTTTTTTTTTTAGGTATTGTAGTAATTTCCCCTTGGTTTTTCTTTGGACTTCCAAGGGCTTTTAATTGAACCGGGTATAGGTAGTTTTTAATTTGTAGGAGTAGTAACCACATGGTTCAGAAATTAATTGCAACAATATCTCGGAACTTTGTGATGCCTTGAGAACAGCCAGTACTTTGGTTGTGACGCTTAGGCTCAATTTTTTTGACTCCAGGATAAATAACTTAAATCATGTATTCTTAAATTTGCTTAACTGCTTTGACTGGAGTGTCGTGATAGATCCAATCCTGAATGAGTTATGTGCCATGTCTGTGTGAGATTTTGTATGTTATTATGTGCATTGCATTTGATGTCTAGAACATTCCCCGTGTGTGTGCAAAGAGAAATAGTAGTTTTGTTCAGTCTTAGAAGTGATATAGGCATTTCTCTGTTAAGCCATCTATGTATATTTTACCGCCTAATTGTTATGTATTGTAGTTAACCCCGTTGAGCCTATAATCTTGTTTCTTTGGCAACCACATTACAAGCCAAACTCCTTTGTTTGAATCGATCAGATATTTGAACCTTGTGACCTCTCGTAAGCACTGGAAATGTGATGAAATATGGAAAAATTAAATTGTGGGGCGGTAGGTTGGTTTTTGTGGGGAATAATTGAAATAAGGAGAAAGGTGCACTGTTTTGAAAAAGTAAGAGTCACTTGAAAAAAAAAGAGAAAAAGAAGAAAAAAAAAATAAAAAATAAATAGTTGTATTGTTGTGAAAGAAATATATATATGTGGTGACTCTTAATGTAATTGTGATTAAAGAAGTATGGGGTAATAACATTGATGTGAAGGTGGAGTTGGTTTAATATAAGTTTGAGGTTGAAAGCTAAAGTATATGTATTAAAGCGCTTGGGGAGGTGTACTCACTCTTATATCTAAATGTATCCTACCCGTCCCGCAGCCTACATTACAACCAAATAAAGTCCTACTTGATCCTAGACTGAATGAGCTCGATTAGTAGAGTAGTACAGTACGGGCAAGCCTATGGTGCATCTTTGTGGCATATGAATTTAATTGTGAGTGGAACTAGCACTTTGATTTTGTGAGGGCACATGATTCACGATGGAAAGGTAATGTTGTTGACCTCTATGTTAGACTAGTGAGTGGATTGTGAATAAAGCATGGTATATGTGAGTAAATTATTGAGGCGAGGATTTCACACCTCTGTGCTTGAACTGTTTTAAAAATTCTTGGTATAACGTGTTAAGGGATTTTCTTAATAAGTTGTGTTCATGAGTGTAGTTTGATTGCTCGAGGACGAGCAAAACTTTAAGTGTGGGGTGTTGATGTGTGGCTAGAATTCATGGTTTAACACGTTATGTGCCTTACATTTTACGTGCGTTAATGATAAATATACACTTTGTATGTGCATAATGGACTCTATTTAATGTGTATGTGAATTGGAGATGGAAGCCGAGCTAAATGGATGCATAAACGTCAAAAATACGCTCAAGAGGCGAAAAGGAGTGAACCGGGCTGTAGCCGGGCGTTTGGGCTGTAAAGCCTAGTCATACCAGGTTATAGCTGGGCGTTTGGGGGGAGTTTAAGCCCTAATGCCAGGCCTGACCAGGCTTTATCCAGGCGTTTGGGCCATAAAGCCTAGTCCGTGGTCCACTCAAATCCGAGTTTTGAAGATATTAAGTGGTTTTTGATTTGAATAGAAGTCTCCTACACATTTAGGGTTTGTCCTAAACATATAAATAGACCCAAAAACACAACTTGAAGAGGGGTATGCCATTAGAGACAATAGACGCCTGTGGAATACTACTCAGAGAAGCAAAACATTGAGTTTTACAACTTTTATTCATTACTTTGTTGTTTAATTATGCAAGTTATTTTGGAGTTGATTATTATGAGCATGAGTAGCTAATTCTTTAATCTAGGGTTTTGGTGGAACACATTGGGGGATGGACTTATTGAGATATTAATATAGCTTTGATTGGTTGATTAAAGTCTATTTGTTCAACTACGATCTTGTTGTAGTTGATTGAAGGGCCCTCAATTAGTTGTTCCTATTTATTATACATCTACTTGAGAGAGAGTGCATATATAGGTAGCTGTTTGAACAACATCACTCCCAGAGTATAGACGAAAGTCATAACCGAGGGTTTAGAAGTTTGATTAGAAATAACGATACTTCGGGTGCAATCTAAAGTGAACTGTAATGCAATCTAGCTATCGTAACTTGTGAGAGTGCGTCTAATAAATTATCATAATTACTTGAGAAAGATTTATGGTAGCTAGAGTGTTCATGATTGATAGACACAACTAATTAAACTATAAGAAGTATCCTAGAGGTAAGTTCACCGACGGGGGAAACCATAACCTTAGACCTTTATTATAATTGTTTACACCATATTGTTAGTTAATCGTTAGTTTATTAATTTTGTCAGTAGAAATAGTAAAACATTACCACTTGATATTCAAAAGTCTTGAGAGAATTAATTAAGTAAAAGTTGAGTTTTCTAACGACTTGATTGATACGTAGATTCCCTATGGGATCGACTCTGGGCGTAATACCCCAGATTATATTTGCAGCGCCCGTTTAGTCATTCTATAAGACATAGTTGAGTGTGATTAATAACTTTCCATGAATGGAATTTTTTTACTAGTTCTCGTGCCTTTTCCATGACTGAGAGTCACTTTTGATCACGATCTGCTCGACTGAGAGTTCTTGTGCTAGCTCAAGCCCTGCAATGACAACTTCATACTCTGCTTCATTTTTAGTTATGTGCTAACATTTAATAGCTTGTCGTATCTTTTCACCTGTATGTGATATTAAAACAATTCCCAAGTTGGATGCTTTTACATTAGAAAATTCGTCAATAAATAGGGTCCATATTCCTTTTTCCCCCTTAAAGAGTTGTTACTCTTTTTCCACTTCAAGGATGTTGCTAGTATTAAAATCACTGATAAAATAAGCTAAAATTTGAGACTTTATTGCAGTTCTAGGCCGATATATTATGTCATGTTTGCTTAATTATATTGCCCAATTAGCTAATCTCCATGATAACTCTTGTTTGTGATAAATATTTCTCAATGGATACGAGGTCACAACAGTGATTGGGTGACACTGAAAATATGGTCTTAATTTTCTAGCTTCCATGATTAGAGCTAAAGCCAACTTTTCTAGATGTGGACATCTAGTTTCAGCATCTAATGAAGATTTTCTTACATAGTAAATCGGAGATTGTTTACCTTTGTCTTCTCTTACCAGTACTGTACTTACGACAATTTCTGCAACGACAAGGAAGATATACAGCCTTTCCCCCTCCCTTGGTTTAGACAACAATGGGGGTTTTGATAGATAGGCCTTCAGATCTTTGAGAGCCTGTTGACATTCTCCAGTCCATTCGAACTGATTCTGCTTTTTTAGAACTGAAAATAATTTAAAACTCTTTTCCGAATACTGTAGATAAATCTTCCTAAGGCTGCAATTCTTACTGTTAGTCTTTGAACTTTTTTTTTGCCCATAAGTATAACAAGTATTTCATCAATAACTTTAATTTGAGCAGGATTTACTTCTATTCCTCTATTTGATACAAGGAAACCCAAAAACTTACCTGATTCCACGCCAAAGGCGCATTTTTCTGGATTCAATTTCATATTATACATGCATAGGATTTCGAATGTAATTGAAATATGATGGAAATGATCTTCCGCTTCTGTTGATTTCACCAGCATGTCATCAATGTATACTTCCATTGTTTTCCCTAGATGTTCCTGGAACATCTTGGTCACTAGCATTTGATACGTGGCTCCAGCATTTTTCAGGCCAAAAGGCATGACTTTATAACAATAACTCCCCCTGTTTGTAATAAAGGAAGTTTTTTCCTTATCTGAGGGATCCATTTTTATCTGATTATAACCAGAGTATGCATCTAGAAAGCTTATTAATTTATGACCTGCAGTGGCATCAATCATTTGATCTATGTGCGATAATTGACATGAGTCTTTAGGGCACGCTTTATTTAAATATGTGTAATCTACGCACACTCTCCATTTACCATTCTTTTTTTATACCACTACAGTATTGGCTAACCAATTAGGATATTTTACCTCATGTATTGAACCAATTTTTAATAGTTTGTGTACCTCTTTGTCGATCACTTGGTTCTTGAATGGTCCTTGCTTTCTTTTCTTTTTCTTGACAGGCACGGAAGATGGATCTTCATTTAGTTTATGAGTCATCACTTTCGGAGGAATACCTGTCATGTCTGAATGGGACCAAGCAAAGCAATTTGCGTTAGCCTTTAAATATTCAATTAACTTACCTCTTCTGCTAGGGCTTAGCCTCGAGCCTATGTGAACTTTTTTTTCAGGCTTCTTCTCGAACAGTGGAACGGCTCCGGGCTCCTCTGTAGTTGTTTTGATATGCTCCTCCTCTTCTGGTTCTTGAATGAAATCAGGTCTAGAATCCATGTTCGTATGTTTTGATATTTCTTCCGTGGTGACTTGGTTCACCTTCTCATGGCTATATTCTTCCGTACATGTTTGGGTAACAACTTTTTCCGTACATGTTTGGGTGAGTTCCTCGTCTTTTGATTCTTCCACTTCTTCTTTTTTGTTAGAGTGTACTACGGAATTTATATTCCTTGAGTGTTGTTGGTCGCCTCGAATCTATTGAATTCCCATTTTAGAAAGGAATTTAATTACGTGATGTAAAGTAGATGGTATTGCTTTAATGTTATGGATCCATGGTCCCCCCATGATTATGTTGTAGGTCATATCAGTATCAATGACTTGGAATCTAGTATTTTTTATTACTCCTTGCATAGGTGCTAAGCTCAAATTCTCCTTTTGTTATGACCATAGAGTTGTCAAACCCAGATAAGGATCGTGCTTTCGGCATTACTCGATCCTCCATTAGCATTTCTTCCACAACTCTCGACAAAATGATGTTTACTGAACTACCTAGATCAATCAACACTCTTTTTACGTTAGTGTCATGTATAAGTATGGATATTACCAGTGCGTCGTTGTGTGGAAGAATTAATCCGTTGATAAATGCATCGTCAAAAGATATATTTTCTGGTGCCATGCCTTCATGAAATGTAATTGTGAATTTTATTCACCTCCTCTCCTCCATGTATCATATTCACTATTCTCTTTGGAGATGCTTGTTTTGGGGGCTCCTGCTTGTTCTTCATATATACATGTTTACCTTTTTCACTAAACAGTTCTATTAGATAGCCCTGTCTTAATAATTGTTCTACCTCACCTTGCAATAATCCGCAATATGTTGTTCTATGTCCATGATCGTTATGGGATTCACACCAGAAGTCTGGATTCCTTCTATTTGGGTTCGATCTCATTTCTTTGGGCCATCGAACCTTATCGCCTATGTTTCTCAATATTGTAATTAATTCAGAAGTACTTACATTAAAGTTGTGGTCTCCAATTCTTGTATTACCTCTATTTCCTCCATCCCAATCCTTTCTGGATCTTGATGAGGATGAGCTCGTATCTCTATTTGATTGTCTATATTCTGAACATGTGTTTTCAAACCGGGGACGAGTTTCTCATCCCGAAGGTCCCATATAGGGGTCGTACCTATTCTTACATGTTCTCCTTTCTGGTTCAGAGCGTCTAGAACTGGTTTGATCTTCAGCTTTTGATTGAGCAATGGTGTCTTATTATATTTGTATCTTGGTGCTATACATGTTGTAGACATCGTTCTATGTCGTGGCAGGGAATTCTCTGAAGCTTTCCTTGAGTCTTCTCGTGGCTTTCTGAGCTTTTGTCATTTAAGTTGGTAACGAATACCATGGCTGCCCAATTGCCAGGTACCCTTGGTAGCAGCATTCTTTTCGTTGAAACCTGTCAGGAACTCCGCGTCTTCTTGTTTAATTTTGAATATGTATTCCATTCTTTTTTTGACTTTTTGTGCACCAGAATTTTGAGATTATAAAAGAATCTGCAAGCTCAGCAAAAGAGTCAATAGAATTTTCGGGTAGAAGATAATACCATGTTAGTGCTCCTTTGGCGAGTGTCTCTTCTAACTTCTTGACCAATACTGCTCGATTTCTTATTTAGTCAGATAGTTGCCTTTTACTCCTATAGTAAAAGCAGTTACATGATCACGTGGATTGGTTGTCCCATCGTACATGGGATATCATGCATTTTGTATTTATTAGGAATAGGCAAGGGTGCTGCACTTGACTTCCAAGGTTGTTGGGAATATCTATCAACGTCAATTCCTTTGATTACAGGTGGTACTCCATGAATTTGCTCGATTCGATCGTTTTGTTCCTTCACCTGTTTCTGCAAAGTTAGTAATAAATATTGTAATTCTGGATTATAGGACATACATGGTCTTGCTTCGAGGGACTCGTTTGGAGTGCCTCCACTCCCTGAGTTTGCTAATCCGGATTTTGGATTTTCCACAGTTACGGTGTTGTTAGGAGGAGGTGTAGGTGATGCAACTGGTAGTCCCCTCATGAAAGCTTGTAAGGCTTGAGTCACATATTCATCAACCATTTATATCGCTTGATCTTGTTCTCTTGTTTGTTCATTCCCAATGTTATTATTGTTTTGAGTCGTAGATCTCTCGGGGGAATGTTCCCTTGAGCCTCGTGGGGATCCAGAAGGTGATGGAACTGGAGTTCCAATCCTCTGTTGGTTGTTGTCATTGGCGTTCGACATAATTCACAGAATGTTGTTTGAGAAAAAACGGAGATTATCAGATTTTCCGATAACGGAACCAATTTGTTTAACCAAAGAATTAGATTCTCTACCAAAGCTAGTTTAAAAAGAACATGAGTTTCTAATAACCAGAGAATATTCTATTAATTGCAAGTAAATTCGTAAATAGAAAGCAGTAAGATGCATTAAAACTAAGTATATTACAATTGTGGTTCGAACATTTATTTACAAGATATATTTTTTTCTCCCTTTTATAGGGAATTTCTTCATGTAACGTCTACTATTTTCAGTGGTTGAGAATTAATGACTAGTAATGTCATTAATGTAACGTTACAATGATTAATTGTAACTCTTGCGTGAAGATTATGTAACGTATGGCTCAATAATTGAAGATTCCCAAATCTGCCATTTATCCTGCCTTGACTCATTTTGACCGTGTCTCTTTATCTTCTCAATCAGGTTGAGATTCCCACGTCTGATTACCCCGTGGATATGCTATTCTTTTCCTCGTTATCTCGTACCTCTTCATAAAGCCTCATCCAGTTGTCATGTTTTCATTGCTCCACATAGTTTTCCGAGTCACCATAATTATTACACGTGCGTAGCTCATTTTTACCAATACAGTAGATATTCCAATTACTGCGAAGATAATATAGTATGATAGTAAAAGAGGTAAGGTATTCAATTAAGTAAGTTAAGATCAAAGAGAAACAAGGGAGATGTAAAAGCAAGTAATTAAAATTTAAGCAGGAGAGGGTGAAACTAACAATCAGGAACACAATCATAGCAATTACAACTTCATACACAAGCGTATAAGGACCTAACAATCCTAAAAGGCCAACCTATTTGCAAGTATGTCCGGGTACGCACTCGTCACCTCGCGTACGTGGGATACTATCAACATAGAAGACTCTAATCCTAAGGGGTAATTCCCCCACACAAGGTTAGGCAAGATACTTACCTCAAAAGACGACAACCTGGTACTCTAAAATGAACTTCGGCGAAAAGACCTCCGCACGCCTCAAAATCCACTAAAACAACTTCAAAATACACATAAAACGTATAAGGAACTATTCCAAATATAAAGTTTTGGTCTTTACAAACATATAAAAATCGACCCAAAAGTCGACCCTCGGGCCCGCACCTCGGAACCCAGCAAATTTTATAAAATCCGATTACCCAGTCCAATACAAGTTCAACAATAGAAAATTTATCAAATTCCGATATCATTTGGTCCCTCAAATCATGATTTTTCAATTTAGAAATCTTCTTTCAAAACCCACATTCTTCCTCAACTCAAAACACAAACTAAATGATAAAAATAAGGACTAATTCATGGAATATATTTAATTCTAGTAGAAGAACACTTACCCATTCAATTTGTGTGAAAAGCACTCAAAGAATAGCCAAGAGCCGAGCTCTAGAAGTCAAAATGTGATAAAATGGCTTAACCCTCATTTTTTAATTATATTCTATTTGCCGGTATTTTTAGGCATCGCGCTCGTGAGAAATTACATGTGATCGCGTAGAGGAAAATGTTACTGGCCAAAAAGGTTCTATGCGATCGCCAAGGAACATATACGATCGCATATGAGAAAATTTTCTGCTTCCCGGACGCCACACTACACGATCGCGAAGCATGGAATGCGATCACGTAGGAGAAATAATTTGATGCCCTCGATGGAAGCATTATGCGAATGCGTTTGAGTATATACGAACGCGAAGAAGGAGGAAGTAGGCTTCCGCTATCACGAACCTGTCTATGGAAACGCATTGAATGAAGGTCTGGGTGGGTTTGAGAAACACTATGTGGTCACGTCTATACCTATGTGATCGCATAGATGAAAAACCAGAAGACAGCATCATCACTGAAAAATGAGGGGAAATTGACCTGAAACTCGAGGCCCCCTGGAACCTCTTCTAAACACTCAAGCGAGTCCTATAACCTAAAATGGTCTCGCTTGAGATCTCAAATCACATAAAACAATGCCGAAACGAAGGATCAAGGCATAATTCAAGCATATGAACTTTCAAATCTTCATATATCAAAACTCGTGCCGAAACCTATCATTTCAACCCGGAATGACGTGAAATTTTGCATACAAGTCATAAATAACATAACAGACCTTCAGCCACTCTCGGAATGCAATTCCGATCCCGATATCAAAATTTCACCTATCGGTCAAATTCGCCGAAATTCTAGCTTTCACCGAATTACCTCAAATTACTCTACAGACCTCTAAAACCTGTTTCGTACACGCGCCTAAGCCCAAAATCAATATACGAATCTATTGACATCACCCAACACTCATTTTGAGGCCGTTTACATAAAAGTCAAACCTCCGGTCAACTTCCTACACTTAAGCTTCAAAAATTGAAAATTTCCTTCCAATTTGACTCTGTATTATCTGGTAACTAAATCCAACCACGCATGCAGGTCGATATACACAATGTTAAGCTGTTCATGACCTTACGCCACCGAGTGGAGCTTAAATTCTCAAAATGACCGGTCGGGTCATTACATTCTCCCCATATTAAAACAAGCGTTCGTCATAGAACGTGCCAAGATTCACCTCGAACTCATCCAATCACTTATTGCACACTTCCGACACAGATTCACGGGTGATCCATGTCACCCCAACCTACATAAACCCGATGACATCATCATAACTGCAATTTATCTTTTCTATCACCACCAACAAGCCTCATGCCTCAATTTCTCACCTTCTACTCATTTCCAAAAGGCTCGATTCTAAATTCATATTCGCCATCAGCCTCAATCAGATGTATTAGCTCATGACTACCCCTACAAGATATAACCACACAATATAGCACACCACACATAGGCTCGTAATAACACCTCTGATCATAATAGCTGCCAAATCAATCTAGCACTGGCGATTAGACTCACATCTAAAAAAAACAATTACGTTTCCAAGCCCCATAATACTGATAATGATGCAATATATGCGAAGGCCTCATTATTAGATACCCGAATCACCAAGCCACAACTAGCAAGCTGAAACTCAGGAAACACATAACGAAAATCCCTGAATATGAAAAGAGAAAAACATAAGGGAACTATCAAACAAGCCCGACAAGAACTACTCTCTGCTAGCACTAACCCTTAACTGATATGACAAGGAAAGAATGCAAACAGATATAAACAAATCATGAGGCTTCCATCATGGTAAAATTTCCACCGCGGTACTCAGCCTAGTCCAAACATAATGAATCACAAAATATCACGAGGGCCTCGCCCTCAACTCTAAATCGCATACCGAATATATATCGTACCATTTGAAATCTCCCACTAACTCATCTCGGCTAATAAAAATCATAACGCTCACTTAACTCACATCTAGATGGAGTATCAATTCACAGCTCGTAACCAAAATACTTAGGAAAAATCACATAAATCTTACCATGAAGAACAACAAGGAGTCACTTCCAGTTTCACCACTATCAAGGATGAATAAGACAATTATAGACACGGGCTACAACTCATAGAATCCCCCAATAGGAGCAAACACGAAAATAGAGTGCAAAGCATGAACTCCCTCGACCAACAGAACTATAGTGAAATAAAAATAGTTCCCCTCTTTAACACATCATAATATACTGCTCCGTTAGAAGAACGTTCATGCAAGTACCTCTCCGGGAGTTTTGGTTGTAGAGTTAAGACTCACGGTAAGTGGAGTTTTTGTTTTTACTTCTTCTCTCCTTTGAGCATTATCTAACCCTTTTCTTTTGACAGGGCTTCCTGCTCGTGGAGTTTCTGCTGCATCCGCGTCTGTTCCAAAGTTGTCCCTGGCGAAGGCCCAGGAGATTATTTCAGGCTCTTCTTCTTCAAAGAGAAAAGTAGGTGGGTCAAGGAGCTCGGAAGAAGAGGGGGAAGAGGAGTTCTCTTTAATCCATAGGTCACGTAGAAGGAAGGTGGTCTCAGAAGACGAGTCTACGCCTGTCATTGATCCTTTCGTACCTGAAGTTCAATTTTCTGCCCATGAGGGTGCTACTTCATCTCCCGTGCGCGAATCTATTGATCTTTTAATTCGTGAAGGATTTGGTCATGTTGGTGATGAAGCTCCCCTAGCTATTTTCTCTCATTGTTCCTTTATAGAACATCCCTTAGTTGTTCCCGTTATTACTTCTGCTCCCATGGCTATTCCTGCTCCTGTCGTTGCTCCCTCTCCCGTGGTTTATTCGGCCCCTCATACTTCCTTGCTCGTGGATCCTGCATCCGTTCCTGCTTCCGTTCCTTCTATTGCAGAAGTAGGTTCTTCCAGTAGGGAGATGAGGCAGGTGATGATAGAAGTTCCAGCACAGGCCAGCCTGATGTGTGGTTGAAACCGCTGATAGTTCTGACAGAGAGAGCTAAGTTGTATAGCCACAGTTCCCTTACATAGGCTAATGAAATTGTGAATACTTCATTAAAGGTAGAATATATTTCCTTTTGTTCATTCTTGTAAAAATACTTACCGTATATAATTGATTTCCTTTTGTAAATTAATCTTATAGGCACGGAGCTTCTGAAGAGGATTTCCCACATGGAGCAGGAAGTAAGGGAGTTGCGTGTTGAAGCAGATAAATGGAAAGAGCAGCATGAAAGCTTAATACTCGACATGGAGGCTGTAGAAGAAGAGAAATGTACCTTGGATCAACAAATGAGGATCATGACAATAGAGTTGGTTGTGGAGAAAGTATTTTTTGATCAGGCAGGCAAGGATAAAAGCATCCTAGAGTCCTCATTTGCAGAGCAGCTGTCCCGTGCCCCTGCATAGAATAGGAGCTTGAAGGCCTTATTGGACCAAAAAGAGGAGTATTCAGGCGAACCTGTGCAATCACTTACTCAGACCCAAGAGGATCTCCGCAACTCTTTAGAGAAAGTTCAATTCCTTGAAAGGTCTCTCGCTCTTTTAAGTGCCTCTAATGATGATGTCATGGCTGAGAGGGATGACTTAAGAGCTAAGGTTGGGCTATGGGAGAAAGATTACAAAGCTCTTGAAGACAGGTCAGCTATTGATGTCAGTTGGGCATATATGAACTCTCATCTCGACACATTGACTGAAATGAGTAGAGAGGGTTTTGGCATTAATGCTGAAATTGCAAAAATTCAGGAGACCATTGAGAAGTCTCACCAAGGTCAAAATCTCTCTTCACCTGAAGGTGAGGCTCCTGCTACTCAAGTCTCTTCACCCAACCTGCTTCTCCTGCCAGTGAAGTCAATCCCCTGTCTGAAGAAGTTTAAGATGTTTGTTCCTCTCTTTTTTTTTTCTTGTTTCAATTGGTGGTTACACCAAGTCCCATTGGGGGTAGGTTTGGATCATTTAAGTCCCGAAATGACAAATTGGGGGCACCTCAATGTATAAAACTTAATACGGCTAAGTATAAGTTAATACTTAGTTTACTTAGTCGTTAATATATTAATGCAAGTATGACTTTTAATTTTGGTTGAAATTCTTTTTCACTTTTTTAGTCTTTTGCATGCTTCATTTTTGAGGTTTAAGTTTTACCTATGAGTTTTGCATATAAAATGCTTATATTATCCGTACTTTTTCGTAGTAGGTACGATTTTGTGAAAGAGGGCCCTTTTTGATCGACACTTAATGAAGAAGACGTCTACACATAATAATGTTGTAAGAATGCAATAGAGATATAGGAATTTTTCACATGTTTAACAATGTTTCTGAAGAAAATTTATGTTTTGAACTTTCATAGCATTTCACATGTGTTTGAGTATCGTCTAAAACTCATGTTGCAACTGTTTTCTTTTAACAGGTTTGATATACAGTTGTATTTCGTAATTGTTTTTCTTATGTAAAAGTTTTTCGAGTTAATAGAAGGGAATAACTGTATTTTGTTTGTAACAATTTTTATTAAGGTATGGGTTTTTACCCATAACTGTTTTTATTGACAACAATTTTAAATAAATATGAGGGTAATGCTTCTTCATTCGTAATTGTTTTTTGTTTATGACACTTTTTTGAATAGATACAAGGATAGTAATCTTTAATCCTTAACTATTTTTATTGATAACAATTTTCTATATGAGTACAAAGATTTCATAATTGTTTTTATTTACAACAGTTCTCTGAATGAGTACAAAGATGATGATCTTTATCCATAATTATTTTTACTTATAACAATTTTCTGAATAAGTACAAAGATGTGAATTTCTCCCTCGTAACTAATATTTTGCCTTTTAACCTGAATGTTTGTTTACATCTATGAACATGTTCCAAGGTTTTTGAATCAGGCTTTGTGTTTTGAGTCTTTGGCTCTTTTGATTTTTCTCGTATCACTTGACACGTTGGGATGGTGGATCTTCAGGCTCGAGCTTTGACTTTTAGATAGTATTCTTTGCTTTGTCTTTGCCTTCTATACTGTATAGTCCCGCAAGTGTTTGAGCTTTGAAGAATGAAATATTTAGCACTTGAATAATCTTTCCTTGTGGTCTTTTTCCTGAAAAGGGAAAACATGCAGGACTCGAAGGTATATACTTTTTAGATGATGATTGCTTAACCCTTTAAAACGTCCATCAGAAAGTGTAACCCTAGACCGGGAATTCAGTTACTTCCTCGCGTCTTTGGAGGTCTAATATCATCATCTGGTGATGGGTTAGCTTTTTTCCTATCATATAAAATGGTTAGTAAAATTTTAACTTTACAAATATGAAATCGAACGTACTGATACCTGAATGAGGGTATTCCTTTTCCTTAGAAGTAATACTTCTTTTAGTGAATGGCATTCCATATTGTTGGTAAGATCCTTCCATCCATGGATTCTACCTCGTAAGCGCATATCACTGCGATGCCTCAGACTTTGTAAGGTCCTTCTCAATTTGGATTTAGTTTTCCCGCACCAGCTTATTTTGTTGATTGGAAGACTTTTTTGAGAACGAAGTCCCCATTATTGAAATATCTCAAGTGAGCTTTTCGGTTATAATAACTATCTATGAATTATTTTTCAGGTGCCATACGTATTACCGCATCTTCTCTTAATTGCTCGAGCAATTCTGGATTGGTCCTTAACTCGTCGTTATTTGCATCCTTCGTGGCTGTTGTAAACCTTATGCTTGGTTCGCCAATCTCCACCGGTATTAAAGCTTGTGAGCAATAAACAAGCGCGAATGGAGTTTCTCCCGTGGCTATTTTTGAAGTTGTTCTGTAAGCCCGTAGTACTACCGGTAATTCACCAAGCCAATTTCCCTTGGCTTTCTCCAACCGTTTCTTGAGCTTGTTGATGATGACTTTGTTAATTGATTCAGCTTGCCCATTAGCCATAGGGTGATATGGTGATGAAGAAATTTGTTTCAGTTTCCAGCTTTCGAAGAATTCTGTGATTTGCAAGCCTGTGAACTGCGGGCCATTAGCACATAGGATCTCCTTCGGTACTCCAAACCGGAATATTATATTTCTCCATATGAAGCTTTTCACTTATTTTTCTTGCACCTGTTTGAAAGCTTCTACCTCCACCCATTTTTTGAAATAGTAAGTTAACACGATTAAGAACTGTACATTTCCTTTAGCTGAGGGGAGAGGTCCCAGTATGTCCATGCCCCATTTCATGAATGGCCATGTCGATATCATTGGGTGCAATAGTTTTGCTTGTCTATGCATG
The DNA here is from genome assembly GCA_005239525.1 of Nicotiana knightiana. Lineage (NCBI taxonomy): Eukaryota > Viridiplantae > Streptophyta > Magnoliopsida > Solanales > Solanaceae > Nicotiana > Nicotiana knightiana. The sequence goes on along the minus strand of ML421228.1, from coordinate 103,763 downwards.
TTGTTAGCAAATCGTGGGCATTTGTCTTATTTAGTTACGAAGCTTTCAGCCTCTTCTTCCATCTTGGGCCAATAGGACCCTGCTCTGATTAGGGTTTTAACTAAGGATCTCGCCCCTGCATGATTTCCACAATGTCTTTCATGGACTTCCATCATCACAAATTCTATTTGATTTGGTCCGAGGCATTTTGCTAAGGGACCTCCGAACATTTTATGATATAAAAAATTGCGAACGAGGCAGTACCATGCATCTTTTCGACGAAGTGCTAGAGATTTTTTTTTTGTCTTCAGGAACTGTGCCATTCTGTAAAAAAATTAATATTTCATTTCTCCAATCCCAGGTTAAATTGTTAAATGTTACCTCATTCTTGTCTCGGTCGATTGATGAATGAAACAGGTGAACGATAATCGCATTGTCTTTATTTGTTACTTATGTAATGTTTGCGAGATTAGATAATACATCCGCTTCTTCTATCTCCTCTCTGTGTATTTATACAACCTTCCATGTTTTGAACTGCCTTCCGAGTCTCACGAGAAATATAAGCCCCCTGCATTTGGTTTACTACAAGCTGGGAGTCGTTTTTAATCACGATCTGCTCAAGTGAGAGTTCTCGTGCCCGTTCAAGCCCTGCAATGATAGCTTCATAATCTGCTTCATTGTTAGTTATTGGATAACATTTAATAGCTTGTCGTGTCTTTTCACCCGTGGGTGATATTAAGACTATGCCTAGGCCGAATCCTTTTATATTAGAAGAACCATCAGTGAATAGGGTCCATATGCCCGGATTAGCCCAATTAAAAAGTTTTAACTCTTTTTCTACTTCATTGACGATGCTATTATTAAAATCGGCGACGAAATCAGGTAGAATTTGAGACTTTATTGCAGTCCTATGCTGATATATTATGTCATGCTCGCTTAATTATATAGCCCATTTAGCTAGTCCTCCTGATAATTCCTGTTTATGCAGAATATTTTTTAATTGATATAAAGTCACAACAGTGATTGGATGTCATTGAAAACATAATTTTAATATTCTGGCTGCCAAGATTAGAGCCAAGGCTAATTTTTCTAGATGTGGGTATTTAGTTTCAGCATCTAATAAAGTCTTGCTTACATAATAAATTAGAGATTGTTTACCATTGTCTTCCCTTACCAGTACTGCACTTTCAAAAATTTCTGCAACAACAAGATAGATATACAGCCTTTCCCCCTTTTTTGGCTTTGATAGCAACAGGGGTTTTGGCACATAAGCCTTCAGATCATTGAGATCATGTTAACATTCCTCAGTCCATTCGAACTAATTCTACTTTTTAATAACTGAAAAGAATTTAAATCTTCCCAAGGCTGCAATTCTACATGTTAGTCTTTGAACTTCCTTTTTGTTCATAAGAATATTGGATATTTCCTCTATAGCTTTAATTTGAGCAGGATTTACCTCTATTCCTCTATTTGATACAAGGAAATCCAACAAATTACGTGATTCTACGTCAAAGGCGCATTTTTCTGGATTCAATTTTATATTATAGCTGCGTAAAATTCCAAAGGTAGTAGGAAGGTGCTGGAAATGATCTTCCGCATGTGTCGATTTCACCAGCATGTCATCGATGTAAACCTCCATCGTCTTTCCCAGGTGTTCCTGGAACATCTTGGTCACTAGCCTTTGATACGTGGCTCCAGCATTTTTCAGGCCAAAAGGCATGACTTTATAACAGTAAGTCTGCTTGTTTGTAATAAAGGAAGTTTTTTCCTCGTCTGAGGGATCAATTTTTATTTTATTATAACCAGAATACGCATCTAGAAAGCATAACAATTCATGACTTGCAGTGGCATCAATCATTTGATCTATGGGCGGTAATGGAAATGAATCTTTAGGGCAGGCTTTGTTTATGTCTGTGTAATCTATGCATACTCTCCATTTTCCATTCTTTTTAGGAACCGCCACAGTATTAGCTAACCAGTTAGGGTATTTTACCTCACGTATTGAACCAATTTTCAAGAGCTTTTGTACCTCTTCGTCAATTTCTTGGTTATTGAATGGTCCTTGATTTCTCTTCTTTTGCTTGACAGGTACGAAAGATGGATCTTCATTTAGCTTATGAGTCATCACTTCTGGCGGGATACCTATCATGTCTGAATGGGACAATGCAAAGCAATCTACGTTAGCTTTTAAATAATCATTAATTTACCTCTTCAGCTTGGGATTACTGTGATGACACAAAGGTCATATTGTGTAATTTAGCAGAAACTGTATTCCGAGGCCCCGAAAGCCCGTTTATCTCACGTCGATGTGTGTGCATAGCCCGAGCGCGTAGCCGGGAAGTCTTTATGTGGAAATGGTTGAATAGTTGAATTTATGATAATTAATGGAATAAAGTTTACTTTGGTTAACATTTTTGGTTAACAGAACCGGATCCGTGATTTGACGGTCTCGGAATGCCCGTAGGAAAATATGGGACTTGGGCGTATGCCCGGAATCAAATTCCGAGGTCCCAAGCTCGAGAAATAATAAAAATAATTATTTTTCTAAAAATAAGAAAGGCTTTCGAAAATGAAGTTTAATTTGAAATCTGTGTTATCGGGCCCGCATTATAGTTCCGGAGCCCAGAACAGGTTGAATATATGTTATGTGAGTTATCTGTGAAATTTTGTGAAAATCGGAGATGAAATGACGAGTTTCAGATCAAAATTGGAGAATTTAGAAGTTTATGAATTTTTAGAAAATTCTATGGATTTTTGAGTTTAATTCATTGTTTTCGATGTTGTTTTAGTGGTTTAATTACTCGAATAAGTTCGTAGTATGATTTTGAAGTCGTGTGTATATTTGATTTTGAGCCCCAAGGGCTCGGGTGAGTTTCGGGTTGACAACGGGGTGTATATAGTTAGAAAAATCTGGGTTTTTCTGCATTTTCTGGTGTCCAGGTATTTTACCCTATGCGAACGCACTCAAGGGAGTACGAACGCACAGGGTTATAAGGGCTGGGTAGGATATAGGCTATGCGAACGCACATCTGAAGGTTCGAACGCGGAGTGTGGGGTGGGATAAGATGTGCAAACGCATACATGATGGTGCGAACGCGGAAGGTAATGGGGAATAGGTAGTGCGAATGCGGGGCAGGGTGTGCGTCCACACTGGGTTAGCATAGGGCCAGGGGGCTGGGTATTAATAACCCTGTGTGAATGCGGCCCCTCAACCGCGAACGCACAGGTCTGGTAAGTTAAACCTCTGCGAATGCGGCCTGGGGCCCGCGAACGCAGTGAAGAAAATCGCACAGTTTATTTAAATAGTCCAAAAACATAATGCCATAAGGGAATTTGATAATTTTCATCTTCTTCTTCTTCTCCAAACCCCATAGCCGAGTTCCAAACCATCCTTCCCCCATAACCACTTGGGTAAGTGACTTCAACTCCAATTTCTTCCATTTTTCCTTCATCAACACTAGAATCTATGCCTAGAATCAAGAAAACAAGTAGAAATTAAGGGACTTGGGTAGAGTTAGGCATTATGGGACTTTGGAAAATTCAACCTCAATTTTGGGTCGGATTTCGAAACAAAACATTTAGTTGAACTCGTGGGGGTATGGGTGATCGGGTTTTGGTTCGAACCTCGTGTTTGGACCGAGCGGGCTCGGGGTCGAATTTTGGTATTTTTGGAAGAGTTCTTGGAAATGGGTAATTAGGCTATGGAACGAGGTAAGTGTCTTGCTTAACTATGGTAAGGGAATAGGTATCGCATGCTATGTGCTAAGTGTTTATCATGTCCAATGCTTATGTGAGGTAACGAGTACCTATGCATTGTGTGTCAAGCATGCCCGTGAGTCCATTTTTAATGAGATTCTTGTCCTTACCTCCATATCTATTGTGTTGTGAATTTATCTCTACTTGGAAATTTGTTGTTGTTTAAATCCTCGTTGATGAAATTGTGATGTAATGGTCCTATTGAGGACCCAGCTGTAAAGATATACTTGAAAATTTTGGTTATAGCTGAGACCCTTGCCGGGCAATTTGTAATGATAATGACTGATATTTTCCCCTTGCCGGGTGATCATGATTTGTTATTCCACTATGCTACATTCCTTGCCATTTTGATAATTTTCATTGAATTGGTGAGGAAGAGCGTAAAGCACGAAGGGTTATGCCGTGTCATGATTTACATTGATTACATTATACATTGCATAGTGAGGAAGAGAGTAAAAGCATGAAGGGTGATTTCGTGCCATGATTTACATTGATTACATTAGACATTGCATGATGAGGAAGAGAGTAAAAGCACCAAGGGTGATGCCATGCCATGATTTGCATTGATTACTTCATACATTTCTTAGTGAGGAAGAGAGTAAAACCACGAAGGTTGATGTCGTGCCATGATTTATATTTAAAAGCACGAAGGTTGATGCTGTGCCATGATTACATTACCATACATGATACATTGCATTGTGAGGAAGAGAGTAAACGCACGAAGGGTGATGCCGTGCCATGATTCATGTTATATTACATCGTACATTGCATTGTGAGGAAGATATTAAAAGCACGAAGGGCGATGCCGTGCCATTTGTTACATTTCTGGCATTATCTTTGTTGCATTAGCACATTTATGATAAATTGTCTTCTTATTTGTTCCTGTGTGCTTAATAAACTGCTCTATTTCACCTGTTACCCCATTGTCTGTCCCTGTATTCCCGTACGTGATTGTTTATCTCTTGCTTTGTTGTTCCACGATATATATGTTGTAGAATATGACAGGTAACGTTTGTTGTCAAGTCTAGCGTCGTCACTACTTCGCCGAGGTTAGGCTCGACACTTACTCACTACATGGGGTCGATTGTACTAATGCTGCCCCTGCACTTCTTTATGTTGTGCAGATTACGCAGCCAGACCCGGTGGACATCACTTGTGGGAGTATCCTTCAGTTCACCCTAGAGGCTTCAAGGTATACCCGCTGGCGTTCGTGGTCATTAGCGTCTCTCCTGTCCCTAGTTCTTCATTTCTGTCTTGTTTTTCCTCTAGTTTTCAGAGACAGTCATGTATTTCCTTTCAGACTTTGTATTTAGCACTCCTATAGACAGTTCGTGAGTTTGTGACTGTAGGTTTCAAAAATTATTGCGACGTTGTATTATATTTTCTTTACTTAGTTTTGAAACTTTATTTATTTCCGTTGTTAAGTTGTGAATTGTTTTAAGCTTAATCTGTTAATTAGATGTTATCATGTTAGTTTAATTGTACACGTTTGCTTGTCTATCGGGTTCAACATTAGACGCCATCATGACCCCATGGTAGGATTTTGGGTCGTGACAAGTTGGTATCAGAGCACTATCTTATATAATCTGGGGAAGGCCAATGTGGTGGCCGATGCCTTGAGTCGCAGAGCAGAGAGCTTGGGGAATATAGCCTACCTTCCAGTAGTACAGCGGCCATTAACCCTTGATGTTCAGGCCTTAGCGGGTCGGCTGGTGAGATCGGATCTATCAGAGCCCCCGCGGGGGTTGGCTTGTATAGCCTCCAGGTTTTCTCTTTACAATCAGATTAGAGCACGCCAGAATGATGATCCACATTTGGTTGTTCTTCAGGACAGGGTCCGTCGCGGTGATGCCAAGGATGTGTTATTGATGATGATGGGGTCATGAGGATGCAGAGCCGGATTTGCGTGCCCAATGTAGATGGGCTTCGACATTTGATTCTAGTAGAGGGTCATAGTTCGTGGTATTCCATCCATTTGTGTGCTGCAAAGATGTATCGGGATTTGAGGTAGCATTATTGGTAGAGGAGAATGAAAAAGGATATTGTGGAGTTTGAGCAGGTCAAGTATGAGCACCAGAGACTAGGTGGATTGCTTCAGAGGTTTGATATTCCGGAGTGGAAGTGGGAGCAGTTCACCATGGAATATGTAGTTGGACTCCCATAGACTTCGAGGAGGTTTGATGCTATATGGGTTATTGTGGATCAGCTGACCAAGTCCGTTCACTTCATTTCTGTTGGTACTACTTATTCTTCGGAGAGGTTAGCTGAGATTTATATCGGGGAGATTGTTCGATTGCATGGGGTTCCAGTTTCTATCATTTCCGATAGAGGTACTCAGTGCACATCTCAGTTTTGGAGAGCCGTGCAGAGAGAGTTGGGTACTCAGGTCGAGTTGAGCTCAGCGTTTCACCCTCAGACCGACGGGCAGGCAGAGCGTACCATTCAGATTTTTTAGGAAATGTTGTGTGCTTGTGTGATTGACTTTGGTGGTTCATGGGACCAGTTTCTCCCACTAGCAGAGTTTGCATATAATAATAGCTATCAGTCGAGTATCCAGATGGCTTTATATGGTAGGATGTGCAGATCTCCGGTTGGTTGGTTTGAGCCAGGCGAGGCTAGGTTATTGGGCACAAACTTGGTTCAGGATGCGTTGAGTAAGGCGAAGTTGATTCAGGAGAGTCTTCACACGGTGCAGTCCAGGCAGAAGAGTTATGTGGATCGGAAAGTCCGAGATGTGTCTTTCATGGTTAGGGATAAGGTGTTGCTAAAGATGTCTCCCATGAAGGGTGTTATGAGATTCGAGAAGAGGGAGAAGTTGGGTCCCAGGTTCATTGAGCCATTTGAGGTGCTTCAAAGGGTTGGGGAGGTGGATTATAGGCTAGTTATGCCTCCTAGTTTATCGAGTATTCATCCAGTATTCCATATTTTGATGCTCCGGAAGTATGTTGGTGAACCGTCCCATGTTTTGGACTTTAGCACGGTTCAACTCGAGTGTGATATGTCATATGAGGTAGAGACAGTGGAAATTTTGGGTCGACAGGTCAGGAAGTTGAGGTCTAAGGATATAGTTTCAGTGAAGGTTTAGTGGAGAGGGAAGCTGGTGGAGGATGCCACCTGGGAGACTGAGCGGGAGATGCAGGACATATATCCTCACTTATTCGAGACTCCAGGTATGTTTCTAGACCCGTTCGAGGAAGAACATTTGTTTAAGAGGGGGAGGATGTAATGACCTGGCCGGTCGTTCCATGAGATTCACCCATTTTTCCCCATTTTTGCATTTGTCATATATTGCTAGCCTATTTTTGTTGTGTTAGGTCAGTTGGTTTGGGTCCGGAGTGGTCATGGTGAGAATTGAGGCATTTCGTCACCTAATGTAGTCTAATAGTTGAAGAAGTCAACTGAGAGTTGACTTATTGGTGAACGACCTCAGAATGCGGATTTTATGGCTCGGATAGCTTCGTTAGGTGATTTGGGACTTAGGAGTGTGTTCGGAATGAAGTTTTGATGTCCGGTGTAGAATTAAGCATGAATTGGCGAAAGTTAGTTTTTGGTGATTTCCAGTCGGCAGTGGAAAATAGGCTATCGGGGTCGGAATGGAATTTCGGAAGTTGGAGCAGGTTCATAATGTCATTTTGGATATGTCTGCAAAATATCAGGTCAATCGGAGGTGTTTTGGTTGGTTTCGGTGTAGTTGGCGAAATTTTGAAGTTTCAAAGTTCATAAGCTCGAATTTGATGTAATTTTGGTGTTTTCGTGTTGTTTTTGGTGTTTCGAAGGCTCGACTAAGTTGGAATACTTCTATGGGGTGTTTTGGTATTTTCTTTGGAGCCCCGAGGGACTCGAGATTGATTTCAGATGGTTGGCGGGGTTTAGAACTTGGAAATTTGCTGCAAATAGCTGCTGCTGTGAGTTTCTTCTGTTGGCCACACTAGCGGAACGGTAGCCGCAGGTACGATGTCGTAGGTGCGAAAGGAGGCTAGGCAGGGGAATTCCGCAGGTGCGAAGAGATGGCCGCACCTGCGAAGCCGCAGGTGCGGAGGATTGGCCTCATGTGCGAAAATTTGTCCGTTAAGCGGGATTCTGCAGGTGCGCACCTGGGACCGCAGGTGCGGGTCCGTAGGCGCTCACCTGGGACCGCAGGTGCTGGTCCGCAAGTGCGATTAAGTGTCCGCAGGTGCGGAATGGCTGGGCAGAACAATATAAAAAGGGGCCTCCGTGAAATTTATTCCATTCCACCATTTTTTCATGCGGGAGGAGCTCTTTTCGAGGAAAATTGAAGAGGGAATTTGTGGTTCTTCAGTGAAGGTAAGTTCTCGGGTTATTGACATCATTTCTATGCTATTTTGATTAGGATTAGGCTTGTAAATTGGAGGATTTAAGTAGGAAAAGGTTGGGAAGAATGGGTGGAGAATTGGAAAATTCATTTTGCAATTTGGGTAGGCAATTGTGGTCCGATTGTGATGCATCTGGTATGTGTAGAATCGTGGGAGGACGAAGTTCATGGTGGTGTAAAATTTATCAAATTCCGAGACGTGGGCCTAGGGCTCGGGTTTGGATTAATTTCGAGATTCTTGCATAATTTGATATTTTTCAATTGGGTTGTGTTCATTTTATATATATTAACGATATTAAATCGGTTTTGGCTAGATTCAAAGCAATCGGGAGCCAATTCGAAGGGCAAGAGCATAGCGGACTAGTGTTGTGGCCCGCTAGAGGTAAGTAATGGTTATAAATCTTGTCCTGAGGGTATGGAACCCCAGACTACATATTTCTCACTGATTTTAGAATGGCGCACATGTCAGATGATGAGTATGTGGCTCGCACTAATTTTTGGATTGGACTAGGTGCTCTCAGTGGCAACTAATGAGTTGCATGTTTTACTCAGAACCTTATGTTAAATTATGTTCTAACGATTGTTGAAATGTTTGGGCTATAAGTCGTGTTTGGGGCCTCGTGCCGATCTGTTTAGACCCCTTAGGGGCTTTTCACTGCTGTTGTTCCTCACTATTAATTGATGATTTCACTCAGCCACATTGTGCTTACTGATTTTGAAACTCAGCCTGATTTACACTACTTTGAGATTTAAAAATGATGTTTTTGGTCGAGTACCCTGTTTTACTGATACGCCTGAGGGGCCTTTTGAGTGGTTCTGCTGAGTGAGGCCGAGGGCCTGATTGTGAGGATATGATACGCCACAAGGTTGCTTGATATTAACGGTTGGGATGAAGGAGCCCCTCCGGAGTCTGCACACACCCCCAGTGAGCGCGCAGAGTGCCGAGTGACGAGTGATTAGGAGGCATGAGTGATAGTGAGGTGTTGAATGACAGTGAGGTGCTGAGTGACTGATTATGAGTGACTGTGAGGCATGCATGGGGAGCTGATTATGATACATGTTTCTGCCCGAGGGGCTACTTATGGTTTTACCACTTTCACTCTAAGCTTATGAAATATGTTTTGCACGAGGGGCCTCTATATGATTCATTTCATTTGCATACAAAATATTTCAGTTTGAAGTTGTTAAAAATATGCATTCTTCAAGGGACTTTTCTGAAGTTGGTTTTATGGCATGATGATTTCATATATCTATGTTTACACTATTGGAAAGTAAGGATGTGTATATTGTGATTTGATGACATTGATTTTATGTGTTTCCTTGCCGCTTAGACTTCATTTATTTTCATTACTACTGAGTTGGCGTACTCACATTACTCCATGCACCCCTGTGTGCAGATTCAGGTGCAGATACCGAGCATTAGCCATTTATTCCGTGCGGAGCCGGATTGCGGGATATAGAGGTAGTTGTTAAGCGTCCGCAGCAATCTCTGATTTCCCTTCTTGTTGTATCTAGGTATTTATTCAGAGGTTTTGTATTATAATAGTATACTTATGGCTTATTTTCCTTAAATGCTCATGACATGTTGGCTCCAAGTTTTGGGGTTTGTGGCACTGTTTATTGTCATACTTATTTAGTAAACTCTATATATTCTATGAAATGCTTGAAATTTTATTGGGATTTTGAAAAAAATTGTGAACACGTGGTTATTGGCTAGCCTAGTTTCATGATAGGAGCCATCACGGACGGTCTGTGTTTTGGGGTCATGACAGTACCCCTTGACTGAATGGGTTAAAATTAAACGGCTAATAGGCAAATAGCGAATAAGGAAAGTTCCCATGCATATACCATATAAAGAAACAATTTTAACCCAATACAAGTATGGAATTGAGACTAGGTTCATCAGATTTTATTAAGTAAACAGGGATCAATTAATAGTAAATCAACCATGTAGCAAGGTAAGAAATAAGTTAAAAGTAGGAAATCAGTAAGAATAGTCCATACGAAATTAGTAAGGTTTTTTTTAAATCTCAATGAATAAGGGATTCAAAAAATAAATCAGGAACCCTAACAAAGTAAAATTAAAGAGAATCAGGGATTCGAACAGGAATAACATCAATTAGGCAAATAATAGGTAGCAAAGGCATAGCAAGGTAAAGAACCGCATAGAATTGGGGATTCGATGCTAGCACACATTAAACGAACAGGGAGAATTAAAGAGTCAAAACCCAGTGATTACAGAAGGAAAATCACATAGGTTTAGAGACAAAGCAGTAACACTAACAGGATTAAACAGAATAAACACAATATAAGCAGAGGAAAGAAAAATCAAGAACCCTAATGAGCAAAAATAGGGTAAGATCACAAAATGCTTAAAACATTTATGAGAAATAAGAGTTCATGAAATTAAACGAACACATCAATCAGAGAGAGACTCCGAAACATAGAGTTTTCAACATATTAAGCCAAAGTAAAAGAGAACTTCCGATAAATCATTGAAACATAGAAAGAATCACAGAATAATACTAAAAGCGGTAGAAAAAATCATTTTGAAAGAGGGGTTATGAAACCCTAATTTTGGGATGAAGAGACGTTTAGAAATATGAAGGTTTTTTAAAGGAAACATGTAAAAGCTTCATAATATGCGTAGATCTAAGACAGATCTAAAAGAAAAATCGAAAAATCTTGAGAGTTAGGGTTTTAGAGAACCCAGAGAAGATAAGAAAACCTTAAAATGTTACCGGCTTTAGCTAGAGCAGTCATAGATATTACTCGAACGGTCGGAGGTGGCCGGAAAATGGCATGAAGGACCATGGGTAGGAGTTGACCCGCTCCAGGTTCTACTGAGGACCTCAGGGTAGCATCAACCGGCGTGTGGTGAAGGTTTCTCCCAGGAGAGGGTGAGAGGACATGGGGGGGGGGGGGGGGGGGGGGGGGTAGTCGTTAGGTCTTAATTTGGCAAGAGTGAATCTGGGTCGTTGATCTAATTTGATCAACGGTCCAGATCACACACAGGATTGGGTCGAGTAGGCTTAGAGATTGGGCCTGGTTATAGGGCTAAATTGAATGAGCTAAGACCAGATTTGATTTAGGCTAGCTTTTAAATAAAATTGGCTACTTGTTAAATACCCAATTAAATGGATACATAATTAGTAAAAATACCTAATAATTAGATATAAAAAATGAAATTAAGGCTATATAGGTGAAATTAAGTTTACTAACTTGTATTAAAAGTATAAATGACGGATTATCGAATTAAAATAGCATAAAATGTACAATTAGGCTATTAATTTCAAAATTGTAGTAATTATAGCCAAATAATGCCAAATCAGCTAATTTGTGAAATAATATCCTAATAGGGTCAAAAATGATATAATGAGCTAATAAATGTTATTAAAATTTTTTATAATGCAATTTATGAATAATTATTGGATGTAATGTGCTGAATAAATTAGAAAATAAATTGATAAAATATGGAAAATTATGGAAAAATACCATTTATTATAAAAAGCTATTTTGACGGCAAAATAGTAGCCTTATGCATAAGGCATAATAGTAGCCTTATGCAAAAGTGCAGATAGAGGTAGAGCTTAACCTAAGAAGGCAGAAAGGTAGTGTTATCCAAAAATACAGTGTAGAGCTTAACCTCGGAAGGTAGAATGGTAGACTTATGCAAGAATGCAGATGCAGATGGATACAACCCTCAGTCTCGGAAGGCACAACGATAACCTTATGTAGGTGGAAGGCAGAATAGTAGCCTTATGAAACAGAAGGCATGATAGTATCCTTATGCAAAAATGCAGATGGAGGTAGAGCTTAACCTCGGAAGGCAAAATTGTATCCTTATGCATGAATGCAGATGGAGACAATGCTCTGTCTCGGAAGGCAGAACGATAGCCATATGTAGGTGGAAGGCATAATAGTAGCCTTATGCAATAAGGCAGAATAGTAGCCTTATGAAAAAATGCAAATGGAGGTAGAGCTTAACCTCGGAAGGCAGAATGGTAGCCTTATGCAAGAATGTAGAAGCAGATAGAGACAACGCTCAGTCTCGGAAAGCAGAACGGTAGCCTTATGCAGGTGGAAGTTAGAATAGTAGCCTTATGCAATGGAAGGTAGAACAATAGCCTTATGAAAAAATGCAGATGGAGGTAGAGCTTAACCTCAGAAGGAAGAATGGTAGCCTTATGCAGGTGGAAGGCTGAATACTAGCCTTATGCAATGGAAGACAGAATAGTAGCCTTATGCAAGAATGCAGATGCAGATGGAGACAACGCTCAATCTCGGAAGGCAGAACGTTAGCCTTATGCATATGGAAGGCATAATAGTATCCTTATGCAATGGAAGGCATAGTAGTAGCCCTATGCAAAAATAGAATAACAAATGACAGTAGAGTCTCTTAGCTGATAGAAGATTGCGGGATTGTGATCATTGGTAGCATTGTTTGTATGTGCTGATAGCAGATGTCGACAAGTGCAACGATTCTGAGAATCGTATTTTGAATGGTGTTTGTCACCTGGACAGTATATTTAGGGAGTTTTGCAACCTTAGTGCCTGCACCAGAGAAAAAACGTGAGTTTTTTAAGGGGAAGGTTAGTTCATATCCCCGTTGACTTTGCTTGACTTGTTCGGCTTGATCTGATGATTTTTTCTGTACCATTGGGGTAGGTTGCTAAACAGAGCTGTTTTAAGAACAAACATGCACGATTTTGTAAGAAATATAATATAAACATAATTTCCGAACATCGTGACGTGGTTCAAGACATTGCAACCTCTCCTACAATGGAATTTTGAGGGTCCTCCTAAAAATTCTGCCCCAGTTTGATGGGTTGATTTTTCTGACTGCTGCTCATGCGGCGATCGGCTAAACTTGCTTCACAATTTTGAGGGTCCTCTTTAAAATTCTACCACTGTATCCAAATGCAGGGAGGAAATGAAATTTTATTGAATTGTCACCGAACCCATAGGGCTGCCTACGTATCCCCTCTAAAACGGGAATCAGGTCAGGCGTAGTTCAATTTACAACATATACAGAGAGCATAGAGATTAAACATAGTAACGTTTGACTGCATCTAAAGTTATTGAATTCTGTGATACTACTCCGTCCATTTCTGAAAGTATAAGTGCTCCTCCTGTCAATACTCAGTGAACCATGTACAGACCTTCCTAATTGGGAGAGAATTTCCCTTTGGCTTCATCTTGATGTGGAAAAATCTTCTTTAACACCAGCTGCACCAATGTAAACTCTCTCGGCTTTACACTTTTGTTGAATGCACAAGTCATTCTATTCTGATAAAGTTTCCCGTGGCATACTGCATTCATCCTTTTTCTTTCTATAAGGGCTAATTGCTCGTAACAACTGTTTACCCACTCTGCATTGCTGAGCTCAACATCTTGTATGATCCTTAGGGAAGGGATTTCTACCTCAGCGGGAATAACAACCTCTGTACCATAAACTAGCATATAAGGTGTTACGCCGGTCGATGTGCAGACCGTGGTACGATATCCCAGTAAGGCGAATAATAACTTCTCATGCCACTACTTGTGCTTTTCTATCATTTTCGTCATCCATCCAGATCTGATGATAACCAGCGAAGCAATCCACGAATGATTGTAACTCATGTTTCACACAATTGTCAATCAGGATATGTATATTTGGAAAGGGGAAGTCTTCTTTCGGACTGGCCCGGTTGAGATCCTGGTAGTCGACACAGACTCTAACCTTTCCACCCTTCTTTGGTACTGGGACTACGTTAGCTAACCGTGTCGGGTTCTCAGCTACCCTGAGAACTTTGGCGTTGATCTGCTTGGTAACTTCTTCCTTGATTTTCAACCTCATATCAGGCATGAATTTTCTGAGCTTTTTCTTGACTGGTGGACACACTGGATTGGTTGGCAGTTTGTGAACCACAATAGATGTACTCAGGCTAGTCATTTCATCGTACGACCAGGTGATACTCTTCTACAAATAATGTGCATTCTTTCTTCTCTGATGGTAATAGGTGAATGTTGATTCGTGTTTCTTTGACGTTTTCTGAGCCTCCCAAGTTGATAGCTTCGGTCTCGTCCAGGTTGGACTTAGGTCTATTCTATAAATTCTTAGTTTCTTTGATAATCTCGTTAGGTATGTCATCTTCCTCTGAATCAATGTCCGCTTTCGCGTCGTATAGTTGCATGTCACAGTCAGCGGTTCATCAAGACAGGTAATAGTAACGCTGTGTAGGTAAAATAATGAGAGAAATGATAGCAATAAATATTTATTCATTAGAAAAAATAATTTTTTTTTTGACAAATCGAATAAGTGTTTTGAACATTGAAGATCTTATTGCAGGAATTAAAATGCGAAAAGGAAATCATTTAGCAAAGAAAAACAATGAATATTGCTTGTTTTAGCCTTGCTACCCCAAGGCTCATCGGGCTTTGATTGTTCTGACGATCCAATTCTTGAGATACGCCCCTATGCTTACGGCCTGAATGGAAGGTATTTCCTACCCCTCCTCCTCGAGAACAACACAACAATCCATGTCACTTTCCTCCAAAAATAGGCTCCTTATTGGTGCGAGTGACTCTTCTTCATCTGACCTATGAATAATGCCAGCTTGATGGAAGGTCTGATCTAGACGAAGTATCGGATGTTCCATTGGGTAGTAAGGACCACGCCATGGTGGCGACTAGCTCCTGAATTATTCCCAAGTGTATTCATATCCCAACCCGAAAGTGGTGCCATGTTTCTTAAGCTTGATAGGGTTGGAGATTCCTTGGAGGTTTTTGCCGAGCCCCTTACATGGCTCATTCCCCCGCCAATTCATCATGCTTGCGATCTTGCTATCCCACTATTTGTCCTTATAAATGGCGTTGACACGTTCAATGTGGTGGTAAGTTTCTCCACCTAACTGCCTCCTTCCCTCAATTGCCAGAATAGTTTGATGATTGTAAATAGGGTTGCTACCATCGCCATGAATGATCACTTCCTGGTGATTCCATTCGAACTTCACTGCTTGATGCAGCGTTGATGCTACGGCCCCAGCAACATGGATCCATGGTCGTCCTAATAGCAAGTTGTAGGATGCTGGTACATCTATTACTTGGAAGTCGACCTCGAACCAGGTTGGTCCCATTTGCAGGCATATGCTGATCTCACCAATGGTGGACCTCTAAGAACCGTCGAAAGCCTTTACATTGATTGCTCCATTCTTTATCTCATGCAGCCCATTACCCAATTTCTTGAGTATTATCAATGGACATATATTGAGACTGGATCCATCGTCGATAAGAATTCTGGTGATGAATTAGTCTTCACATTGCACAACAATGTGCAGTGCCTTGTTGTGACCCAATCCTTCAGGTGGTAACTCGTCATCGTGAAAGGTGATCGTATGACTTTCCAACACTTGGCCTACCATATTGGTAATTTCCCCGCTAGTGGTATTGGTTGGCATATATGCTTCGCTCAGCACTTTCAACAAAGCACTCATGTGCGTTTCATAATTTTACAACAACGAAATAATGGATAGATGTGCTAGCGTCTTGTTCAGCTGGTCGATGACTGAATATTCCCTAGCTTGTACTTTCCTCCAAGGGCCGTCCGGAACTGTCTTAATAAGGGGAGGCCGATTGGAAGCCTACTTGCTTGATTCAGTCAGATTTTCAGGGGTATAGACTCTACCAGCTCTTGTCATACCATGTGCAGCAGTAGCCTCTTGAGTCTTAACTTTGCCCTTCCTTCTTGCCTCGACTGCATAGTCCCATGGTACAACATTTGTATAGAAAAGTGGCATGGTTTATATTGCCAATGTGATCGGCGTGGCTACTCTCACTTTGAATGGAAGATGTACCTTAGGCGGCAGGACTGTGACGTCAAATGGTGCGGGTGAATTTGCCGGAGGTATGACTCAGACCTTAGTTGGTGCCAGGGTCTTGGCGGGTGGCGTTGCCTCAAACTCAAGTGGTATAGACTTATCCACCTCAGTATCCTCAGAGAATTGAATCTGGACTATGATTGGGTTGAGAGTAACCGCTAGTTTCTTTGGGTCATCGCCTTCTACGATCAATCCGATTGACCCCTCGGGGTCCCCGTCATCTCCAATTTCAATCAGGTGGATGCCTCCACCCTTATGGTATTGAAGAGGATTGTTGCGGACATTTGGAGCAGATTCCTTTGCCACGATGACCTTGTTGTCAATCAAGGACTGTATCTTATCCTTCAAAGAGCGGAATTCATCGATGGTATGTCCCTTCGTGCCCGAGTGGTATACACAGGACTTGTTTGGGTTGACCCACTGAGAAGGATTTTCAGGGGCTGCAGCAGGGATGGGTGTGACATAACCAGCAACTTTGAGCTTCTCATATAGTTGGTCTATAGGTTCAGCGATTGAGGTGTATTGTTTTGGAAGTCTACGATCAAAATTAGGTAGAGGTCTGGGAAAGTTCTGATGTGCGGGAGGTGATTGATAATGTGATGGCTAAGAGCTGTAAGTGTGGTAAACAGGAGCGGGTTGGGATTATCTGGGTGAAATAGGTTGATATGTGGGTGCTGGAGGTGATTGGTAAGTTGGTGGTGGAGCTTGGTATTAGGGTGCGGGTTCTTGGTAATTTGGCGTTGGCTGATATGTGAGTGGAGGTGTTGGGTAAGTTTGGTATTTGAGGAGAGATTTGGTTCCCTGCACAACCATCACGGCTCCCACGTCCCTTTTCTTGGGCACACCACCGGACTGTAAATCCTTATTCGTACCTTCTAAGGCTTCAAAATTTGTGACCATACCACTTTTAATACCTTCTTCGATTCTTTCACCCAATTTGATAATGTCGGAGAACTTGTGGTTCTCAATAACCATCAACCGGTCATAGTATTGCGGGTCCTGATCTCGGACAAAGAACATGTTCATTTTATTCTTCGTCTAAGGTGGGCCCGACCTTAGCAGCTTCGGATCTCCAACGATTAGCATACTCGCGAAACATGTATATGGGCTTCTTCTTCATATTCTGGATGTAGAACACATTCAGTGCGTTCTCTGTATTGAAGTTGAACCTATCCATGAAGTCAGACACCATGCTTACCCAACTCGACCACTTCCTGGGATCTTGGCTTATGTACCAAGACAACGCGTCTCCTTTCATTCTTCTAATGAACAACTTCATCCGGATCCTTTCATCTTTCCCTACTCCAACCAGCTTGTCACAGTAGGTCCTCAAATGGACCCTTGGATCACCCATGCCATCAAACATTTCGAACTTAAGAGGTTTGTACCCCTCGGGTAGTTCGACGTCGGGCTGTATGCAGAGGTCTTCATAGTTCAGTCCCTCGATCCCCTTGCTTCTCCCAACGCCTTGAATCCGGCTGGTTAGCTTCTTAAGTTTCTCGACCAAGTTTTTGATAAGCAGATCATTTTCGTTAGAATCGGGTATGTATAGGATAGGTGGAATGGAGTGTGACATGCTCTCCATGTAGATGAGATTGTTATGGTGGCCTGGTGCATGGGTGTAGAAATGGTCTTTTGTGGAGTTCTGAGGTTCCGGGGTAAGTAGTGGAGTGTTCTTCGGAGTGTGGCAGGCATTGCATTATGCTGGAATAGTTTTGTTCTTTGGTGGGGTGGGGTGATGATGAGTCAGGGGATGATTTTACTGCTTTGGGATATTTTGAGGAGGTGTAGGATTCTTGATGTTGGGGAGGTCGGCGTCTAGGACATTGAGGGTAAATTAAAGCTTTGCCACATTGCGCACTTGGTTAAGCTCTTCTTGTTTCGACAACTTTCATTCTAGCTGCGAAATCGTTTCATTCTGAACCCTAATACCCTAGACATCTATGGCCTCTACCCGTTCAATTGCGTTCTCATTTATGATGTTGCCTGAATCTTCCATTTTGTTTTTGCCTTTGTTTTTGCCTTTGGGAGGGCTAAGAAGAGGAAATGGTGGAGGGCCTTTGGATCTTGTGAGGTAATATGATGATGCCAGAGTGCATGAACCAACCTTTGGGGAGGGGAATAATCGAATAAACTAAAATAAAGTAAAAACAAAAGGAAGCTAAGTCAGTGAGGATTATGAAAAGGATTGCAGTATTTAAACACATAGTGCGGGAATGTAAAGCGCATCCTAAGTTGGGAACCTCTTTGTGCCTGAGGTAGGCCTAGCGACAAATTGATTTGGAGAAAATAAAGTGATAAATGCCTCATTTCATTGATAAAAATAGACGAATCTCAAAACGACACTAAATAACCAAGAGGAAATAAATTCACTAATGGCATTTGGCCTTATCACATGAATAAAGCGAAGAAGGAAATTCCTATCTATTTGGTCCCAAAGGGACCTTCCCCAGAATCGGCATCCTTGATTCCCTCGAACAGCTTCCACAGCTCACGAAGTACCAGCAGTAGGTATGCTCTGGCCTGAACTCCACCCTCGGTCCCTTCAGCCCTTTGACAGCCTTCGACCGTTTTGATGAATGTGCCTTCCAGCTCGACTATGCCTCGTTCCAAGTACCCTCGCCTCTTGTTGGTACTGATAGCCATGTCTTTCCATTCCTAAATCAACTTTTTTTTGGACTCATGTATCTCATGGTGCTCGCTCTCGCATTCCCAGATCCTTTTGCATAGTTTATTGTACTTGACCTATGCCTCGGCCTTCTCATCTATGATCCAGTGACCTCGGACAAATCCTGGTCTACCATTCTAGTTGTCTTCTAACCACCCTGAGTAGAAAGGTGCACAACCTGCATGATATCTGTCCAGCTTGATTGTGTCTTTCTCCATTATGATCTTATAGTGCCACATGTGTTGGGCTTGGAACTTGTGCGGGCTATCATCATCTTGAAAGTCGGCTCGAAAGTGTCTCATCTTGTCGACCTTGGTATAATCTGCTTTCTACCCAGTTGTTTCATAACCCGGAGAGGGATGTAAGGATATGTTCCCCTCAGGCCAATCAGTATCAGAAATGGTGCATCTCTGGATCGAACGATGAATTCATCTGTTGGAAACCACTCGAGCATCCACTGTACCTGTTCCTCAGTCAGCTTATCGAAGAATTGTACCCATTCTCGTGTCGTTTCGGCTGGGCAAATCTGTCGGGAAGGTACGTCTATCATTTTGGGTGATGGAAAGCGATGTGGTCATCCCATGCCCTTCACGGAAGTTCTTGTCGGCAATGGCTCGAAGGGAGATGTTCCAAGAACAAGAGTTGTAATAGCAAATTGCAGCCTTCAAAGTGCTTAGATCTCTTTTGGAAATGTTCGATGGCTCGATAAATGTTAGAAATGATCATATGGACGATGCTGAAAGTATTTCCATATATCCCTTCCATTAGGGTCTTGCCTACCATAGCCAACCTAGTGTGAATTATTTCTTTCTTTATCGGAGATACGATCAGGCCTAGGAAGCAAACCATGAAGACGAACACCCTACAGTGGAGTATGAATGTTGAATCATGAATTATGCAATAAGTAGTAATCAACTAGTCACGTATTTGCAGGTTATGAAAGAAGTAAATACAACAGTTTAAAATTTAAAACGGTTACAAAGGAAGGAGACAAGAAAGATATGTCAGTTACTTTTGAAGAAAAATTAAAACCTTAAAGGAAATAAACAAGTAATGGAACATAGGAAGAGGTACAAATTCACAAAGCAATTTGAAATGGTAAAAGTCTGGATGTCCCCAGCAGAGTCTCCATGCTATCGTGCCCCCCTTTTTCCTCGCGGAATCGGGTTTCGACATGTGACAACTCTTTTAAAGTAGGGAGAAGTTATTTAAAAAAGGATAGTCGCCACCTACTGATTTTTAAGGTGCGTTAGGGCACCTAGAGTAATTAACTCATGAAACTAGTTTTCATTACCAGAGTTCGGGTAAGGGCTTGAAATTATCCTAAGGGGAAGGTTTTAGGCACCCCTCAAGATCTACAAGTGTGGTTCCCGGAACAAACATCTTTTTGTACAATTTAGAAAATAAGCATGAATGGATCAAATAGTAGGGGATTAAGTCTAAGTGCACAGATATTTGAAAAATAAAACATTTAATGGAAAGCTAGATATTTTTTTATTTTTATTTTTAAAATAATTGCAATCCAAGCATGTAAAGGGATGTCCTAGGTTTGTTTATAATATGAATCATATCAATGCAATACCCGGTATGACACCCCTCAAAAAGCGGCTACATGTGGTATTAACGCACCAGTTATCATATTCATATCTACTCCCCCCCACCCCCACCCCAACCCCTTCGTGAAGGTAATTAACTAAAGCGAGTATTGGTCTCGACCTCTATTGCATGCTGATACCCATCCCTTCCTATCAGACCAAGAGGAATTTAGGACTTCTATCCTATAAACGAGGTGCTAGGCAGACCCTCAGGTTTTAAAGGTAAAAATTACTAAGGCGACAAATAATAAAACAGATAGGACTTCAGTAAAGTGGAAAGCATGGAAAAGCAAATAAAGGCTCAGGTATACCTCCACACATAGTACATATAAACAGCATGACTCATGAGCAGTTAAGGTCCAGATTCAAATTCTGATCCTAGGCATGGTATCTAAGTGATAACACAAAGGCAGATTTTATTTCATAACTTAGAGAAGAAGTCTTAATCAGGCTCGCCTAGTGGTTTTAAACATGCTGACAGTTGAACACAAATCACAAAAGGCAGTTCTGGTTTTATTCTTTATGGTTGGTTACCTAAAGCTTGCCTAGGCGTGTAGAATTTATTCAGAGTGGATAACAACTTCAGGTCATTATACCTAATATCATGCATGTCTAGGTGTTACAAACATTAAGAGACTAATTATCAGTTTGTTGGAACAGGAGGAACTGTTTTATATATATGTATTTGGACTAAGTGTAGTAAATGAGTGTGATCCTGTAACATGGTATCTAATGCATAATGATGCATATGCGATTGCTAGATCATGGTTTCTAAATGCACATAAATCATAGCCTTATGCACAGTTTCAAGTGTGTAGACATGGTGAGACATGATTGCAGTTTTTGTTAGCATTATTTATTCTATGACAAGACTTCTAAAAGAAGTTTCAGAACATGTTTATATGAGCTGAATCACATAACAGCAATTTACTTTGTTGTTATTATTTATCCTTTATACATGGTTTCAAAGTGAGTATATGCTGAAAGAAAAACAGTATATATGAGCCTAAGTAGCATGATATCTAATATATGGCATGTTTGGCATATGTCGTACCTAAATATAGTTGTTATTGCACATAGAGAAAATAGACCCAGGAAGCATGGTTTCTACCCTTGATTACAATATAGCATGCATATTACCCACCCATTTTTCACTATCCAACCCCAGATTTGTTTACAGTTAATTACTACAGACCCTGGGATATGAATTACATAACTGAAATAGAAAAAAAATAAGAAGTTAGCTATAAGGAGCCTACAGAATAGGCCCAGATCTCCATGCTCTCAATGAAAGGCAATGTTTCACAGCCTTTTCATAATCCGGGTGTGTCAGAGTTCCCTAAGGAGCTCAAGGGATCCCGAGCAGTGCTCGCACCCAGATTCCATAGCCAAGATAGAGTAAGTGCAGTGTGGAATCGCCAGCCTTTGTGTGTCAAAGTTCAGAGGGAGCTCAAGGGTCCCAAGGCAATGCTTACACAGAGTGGGCAGAACTTAAGGGGTCTAAGAGTAGAGTGAGAGTGTTTGATATATTTTGAACATTTTTTGTAAGAAAACAACTTTGGAAAAGGCTTAATGGAAACAGTTTTCAAAGCAAGAGGTTTAACTGATGAAAAACAATTTGAAAGAACATGAACACTAATCTCAACACCAAAGCAAAGTCAACATCACACATAGAACAAGGAACCAAGACAAGTTCAACACCACAAACCTTCACACAGGGGTATTAATGATTGGAGACACATAGAGCACATGATGAGAAACATGTAGCAAGCAACACACAATCAGAAGTTCCTAAGGATTCCGGGGATTGGGGATACAGTAGGGCATAGGACTATACTAACATGATAGGACCAAATAGTTCAAGACAATAGAGATTACACAAGCTAATGTACCAAACACAAGCAGGAAGGTTCACATGAAGACAGGTTTGGAATACATAAAGACATGCTGGATAATAAAGTATAACTTGACATGCTAGATGAAACCCAAGATCCTAGTTACATGTTGAACAACATAATAGTAAATAAAAGCAGATTAGAAACACAATGAATTGCGACAGTAATAGGAACATGTTGTTTTGAGAACTTAAATCAGAATTAGAACATACCAATGAGAAAAAAAAAGTAATAACACAAATCAGAAGGCTTGAGATGTGCAGTAGTTAGCCTTGGCTTGCAGCCGACTAACTTAGAGTAGTAGAAAATAGAAGAGAGAATAGAGAGAGTTGCAAGTCTTATGTTGTGTGAGAGAGAGAGATGAACAATTTTGTTCGTGTTTTAAAATGAGATAAGGGCATACATATATATAGTTTTTGAAAACTGGATTGAAATAAAAAAAATATTAAACTCAATTAACAATTACAGAAATTAGTATCAATCAGAGTGCAATAAACACATGTATCCAATAATTAAGGGAGTTATTCAAACGGTGAGTACAAATAAGGAAAGACTAAAAGGAATATTCAAACAGCGTGGAATCAACATGAGTACCCCTTGATTTAAGGGGTTAAAATTAAACGGTTAATAGGCAAATAACGAATAAGGAAAGTTCCCATGCATATACCATATACGGAAACAATTTCAACCCAATACAAATATGTAATTGAGACTAGGTTCATTAGATTTAATTAAGGAAATAAGGATCAATTAACAGTAAATCAACCATGTAGTAAGTAATAAATAAGTTAAAAGATAGAAGTCAGTAAGAATAGTCCATAAGAAATCAGTAAGTTTTTTTTTTTCAAATCTCAAACAATCAGGGATTCAAAATTAATCAGGAACCCTAACAAAGTAAAATTACAGAGAATCATGTATTCGAACAGGAATAACATCAATTAGGCAAATAATAGGCAATCAAAAACATAGCAAGGTAAAGAACCATATAGAATTAGGGATTCGATGCTAGCACACATTAATCGAACAGATTAAAGAGTCAGAACCCTAATCACTACAGAAGCAAAATAACATAGGTTTAGAGACAAAGCACTACTAAAGGGATTAAACGGAATGAACACAATATAAGAAGTGGAAATCAAAATTAGGAACCCTAATGAGCAAAAATAGGGTAAGATCATAGAAAGCTTAAAACATTTATGAGAAATAAGAGTTCATGCAATTAAACGAACACATCAGTCAGAGAAAGACTTAGAAATATAGAGTTTTCAACATATTATGTCAAATGAAAAGAGAACATCAGATAAATCATTGAAACATAGAAAGAATCACAGAACAATACTAAACGCGAAAGAAAAAATCATTTGGAAAGAGGGGTTATGAAACCCTAATTTTGGGATGAAGAGACGTTTAGAAATATGAAGGTTTTTTGAATGTAAAAGCTTCATAATATACGTAGATCTAAGAAAGATCTAAAAAAAATCGAAAAATCTTGAGAGTTAGGGTTTCTGAGAATCCAGAGAAGATAAGAAAATCTTATAATGTTACCGGTTTTAGTCGGAGCAGTCATAGATCTTACTCGAACGGCCGGAACTCACCGGAAAATGTCATGAAGGACCATGGGTAGGAGTTGAACCGCTCCAGGTTAACCTGAGGACCTATGGGTAGCATAAAACCGGTGTGGGGTGAAGCAAAGGCCAGGAGAGGGTGAGAGGACATAGCTTCCGGCGAGGGAGGTGGCCGGAGAGGATGGAGACGAGAAGGATCTAGAGAGAACCAGATATAGAGAGAGTGGGAGGTAGATAGATGATTGCACGGGGAGTGAATGAGGGGAAGGGGGGGGGGGTAGTTGTTAGGTCTTAATTTGGTACGAGTGAATCTAGGTCGTTGATCTAATTTGATCAACGGTCCAGATCACACACAAGATTTGGTCAGGTAGGCTTAGATATTAGGCCTGGTATTGGGCTAAACTAAATGAGTTAAGACCAGCTTTGATTTAGGATAGATTTTAAATAAAATTGGCTACTTGTTAAATACCCAATTAAATAGATAAATAATAAATAAAAATAGCTAATAATTAGATAAAAATGAAATTAAGGCTAAATAGCTGAAATTAAGATAACTAACTAGTATTAAAAATATAAAATGATAGATTATTGAATTAAAATAGCATAAAATGTACTATTAGGCTATTAATTTGAAAATTGTAGTAATTATAGCCAAATAATGCCAAATCGGCTAATTTGTGAAATAATTAGATCCTAATAGGGTCAAAAATGATATATTGAGCTAAAAAATGTTTTGAAATTATTTGTAATGCAATCTATGAATAATTATTGGATGTAATATGCTGAATAAATTAGAAAATAAATATATAAAAATACAGAAAATTATGGAAAAATAGCATTTATTATAAAAAGTGATTTTGAAGGTATATATGCAGATTTTAAAATAATTTGAGGAAAAATCGGTTATGAACACCTTACTGACTTGGCTTGTTTTTCTATGTTTTTTCCTTTCTTCCCTTTTATTATTCCCCTCCCAGAATGTTGGTTCATGCACTCTGGCATCATCATCCTGTCTTACAATATCCTGGGGCCCTCCACCCTCTCCTCCTCCTAATCCTCCCAAAGGCAGAAACAAAGGCAAAAAGAAAATGGATGATTCAGGCAACATCAGGCAAGAAAACACAATAGAACGAGTAGAGTCCACTGACAGCCAGGGTATTCGGGTTCAGACGGAAACTATGTCGCAGTTAGAACGAAAGTTGTTGAAATTTCAAGAAGAGCTTGATCAAGCGCGGAATCTTGAAAACCTGTCATTTACCCTCAATGTCCTAGACGCCAACCTCCCTAACATCAAAAATCCTACACCTCTACAAAACATCCCAAAGCACCAAAATTATTTTGCAGCTCATCATCACACCACTCCACCAAAGAACCAAACTCTTCCAGCATAATGCAATGCCTGCAAAGAACACTCCATTACTTATCCCAGAACTTCAGAACTCAAAACGACCATTTCTACACCCATGCACCAGGCCACCACAACAATCCTATCTATGTGGAAACCATACTGCATTCCACTCAACCTGTCTCATACACACCTGAGTTTGATGAAAAGGATCTGCTTATCAAGAACTTGGCTGAGGAACTTAAGAAGCTGACCAGCCGGGTTCAAGGTGTTGAAGGAAGCAAAGGAGTTGAGGGGATGAACTATGAAGACCTCTGCATAAAGCCCGACGTCGAACTACTTGAGGGGTACAGACCTCCAAAGTTTGAGATGTTCGATGGTACAGGTGATCCGAGAGTCCATCTGAGGACCTACTATGTCAAGTTGGTTGGAGTAGGGAAAGATGAGAAGATCCGCATGAAGCTATTCATGAGTAGACTAACATGAGATGCTATGTCTTGGTATATCAGCCAAGACCCCAGGAAATGGTCGAATTGGGTAAGCATGGCGTCCTACTTCATGGATAAGTTCATGTTTAATACAGAAAATGCATCAGATGTGTTCTACATCCAGAATCTTAAGATGAAGCCCACAAAAACGTTTCGCGAGTATGCTACTCGTAAGAGATCCGAAGTTGCTAAGTTCAGGCCCACCTTAGACAAGGAACAGATGAATAAGTTCTTTGTCCAAGCTCAAGATCCGCAATACTACGAGCGATTGATGGTGATTGATAACCTTAAATTCTATGATATTATCAAGCTGGGGAAGTGGATCGAGGAAGGAATCAAAAGTGGTAAGGTCACTAACTTTGAAGCTTTTCAAGCCACAAGAAAATCCTTACAGTCTTGTTGTGTGTCCAAGAAAAAGGATGTGCCGTGATGGTTGCACAAAGAACCAAATCTCCACTTAAATATCAAACCTACCCAACACCTCCACTTACATATCAACAAACCCAAAATTACCAAGCACCCTCACCCTCATACCAAGCACCACCACCAACCTATCAATCATCTATACCACCTACATATCAACCTACTTCACCTAGATATTCCCAGCCTGCTCATGTTTACCGCACTTACAATTCTCAACCATCCCACTATCAATCATCCCCTGCACGCCAAAACTTCCCTAGACCTCGACCAAATTTCGACCGAAGACCTCCCAAGCATTACACTGCCATTGCCAAACCTATCGACCAGTTGTATGAGAAGCTAAAGGCTGCTGGTTACCCCCATCCCTGTCGTGACCCCCGAGAATCTTTCTCAGTGGGTTAATTAAAACAAGTCATGTGCATACCACTCCGGCATGAAATGACACACGATCGATGAATCCCGCTCTTTGAAGGATAAGATACAGTCCTTGATTGACAACAAGATCATTATGGCAATAAAATCCGCTCCAAACGTCCACAACAATCCTCTCCCAGGCCATAAGGGTGGAGGCATCCACATGATTGAAATAGAAGAAGAATCGGGTTGATCGTAGAAGGCGACGACCTAAAGAAACCAGCAGTTACTCTCAATCCAATCATAGTCTAGATTCAACCAAATAGAGATGCTGAGATAGCTGCATTAGTGCCTTTTGAGTTTGAAGCAGCACCACCTGCAAAGGCACCTGCGCCGTTCGAGGTCAAAGTCATTCCACCAGCAAAAGCTCTCGCGCCATTTAAGGTTGCAGTCGTGCCTCATACTAAGGCACACGTTCCGTTCAAAGTAAAGATAGCTGCACTAATAATAGTGTCAATATCAACCACGCCACTCTTTGATACAAATGATGTATCATGGGACTATGCAGCCGAGGCGAGAAGCAAAGGCAAAGTCAAGACTGGAGAAGCTTCTGCAACACAGGGTATGACTAGGACTGGCAGAGTCTATACGCTTGAGCATTTGAATCAATCAAGCAAATAGGCTTCCAACAAGCCACCCATTATTGAGACGGGTCCAGATGACCTTTGGAGGAAAGTACAGGCCAAGGAATACTCCATCATTGACCTGTTCGACAAGACCCCAGCTCATATCTCCATTCTTTCCTTGCTGCAAAATTCAGAGGCACACAGAAATGCTTTGTTCAAAGTGCTGAATGAAGCATATGCCCCAAACAATATCACTAGTGGGGAAATGGACAATTTGGTAGGACAAGTCTTAGAAAGTCATAAAATCACCTTCAACGAGGACGAGCTGCTGCCCGAAGGGCTGGGTCACAACAAAGCCCTGCACATCACTATGCAATGTGAAGACTATTTCAACACCAGAATTCTTATCGACGGGGGATCCAATCTCAATATCTTGACGTTGATAACGCTCAAGAAATTGGGCAAAGGGATGCATGAGATAAGAGATGGAGCGATAAATGTGAAAGCTTTTTATGGCTCTCAGAGTTCCACTATTGGCGAGATTAGCATGTGCTTGCAGATGGGGCCAACTTGGTTCGATGTTGACTTTCAAGTAACAGATGTATCAGCGTCCTACAACTTGCTATTAGGACGGCCATGGATACATGATGCTGGGGCCGTAACATCAATGTCGTATCAGACAGTGAAGTTTGAATGAAATCACCAAGAGGTAATCATTCATGGAGATGGAAGCAATCCTATTTACAGTCGCCAGACTATTCCAGTAATCGAAGGAAGAAGAAAGCTGGGTGGAGAAACTTACCACCACATTGAGCGGGCCAACGCCATAGATAAAGACAAATGGTGGGCAAGCAAGATTGTAAGCATGATAAACTGGTGAGGATATGATCCTGGGAAAGGGCTCGGTAGGAATCTCCATGGGATCTCCAAACCCATAAAGATCAACAAACATGGCACCACTTTCGGTCGGGGATACGAATTGTAATGACCCA
Source organism: Nicotiana knightiana (assembly GCA_005239525.1). Classification (NCBI taxonomy): domain Eukaryota; kingdom Viridiplantae; phylum Streptophyta; class Magnoliopsida; order Solanales; family Solanaceae; genus Nicotiana; species Nicotiana knightiana. Next base: position 75,885 of record ML421228.1, on the reverse strand, counting down.
GTCGGTCATCCCATAGAATTTGAATTATTATTGTTGTTTTTTCCTAGTCATATACTGGTACTACTATTTATGATGTGTTAGAGTTGGTTGGCTCGGGTTCAGAATGGTGGTAGTGATAATTTAGCCATTTAGTCTTTACAAATAACCTTATAGTTGGAAAAGTCAACTAAGAGCTGAGTTATTAGTAAACGACCTCAGAATGAGGATTTTATGGTTCAGATAGTTTTGTTAGGTGATCTAGTACTTATGAGTGTGTTCAGAATATTTCTGTTATGTCCAGTGTAGAATTAGGCTTTAATTGGCAAAAGTTAGCTTTTGGTGATTTCCGGTCGGCAGTGGAAAATAGTCTATCGGGGTCGGAATGGAATTCCGGAAATTTGAACATATTCGTAATGTCATTTTGGATATGTATGAAAAAGTTTAGGTCAATTGGACTTGCTTTGGATACTTTCGGCATCATTGGTGGATTTTAGAAATTTCAATGTTCTTAGGCTTGTATCCGGTGTGATTTTGTTGTTTTGAGGTTATATTTAGTGTTTTCAGAGTGCAACTAAGTTTGAATGATTTTATGGGATATATTTGTGGTTTTGGTTGGGGTCGTGAGGGGCTCGGGATTGATTTCGGATGGCTAACGGGTATTTTTTGCCTTAGAAAATCTCTTGTTTTTCTGGTGTAAGTGCAACAGGAAATTGTTCATCGCGATCGCGAGGATTGGTCCATAGAGAAATATGGAGCCCGGTAATTTTTTGAATCACGACCGCGGGAGAATGTATGCGACCGTGAAGGTATGTAGCTTTTGTCAGTGCGATCCCATGAGTATTGGTGCAATTGCGTAGGGTTAGTCAGGCGCGTGGGGAGTGGGTTCAACTGTTCTTCGCGATCGCGTGAGTTGAGGTTCTATTGAATCGTGATCACATGTCTTATTCTGCGATTGCGTAGGGTTTTTTGAGGGTTTGGGAAATTTGTTCTTCACGATCGCATGGGGACTCCCGCGATAGCAGTGAAGAAAGGACTGCACAGTATTTAAATAAACCTTCTGCGACCATATCCCACTTTTCTACCATTTTTGAACGGGAATAGAGCTTTTTGAGCTATTTTGAAGAGGGAAAACGATTTTTCTTCATTGAGGTAAGGATTTTGGACCCCATAACTCGATTATATGTAATTAAGGAATAATTAGGGCTTGAGATTATGAGGCCTTTTAGGGATGATTTGAGGGGTCAAACGGACTACGATTTCAGAGTTCTTTATATATACGGACTCGTGAGATGATGAGGATCGTTTTGATATAAAGTTTGTCGAGTTCCGAGATGTGGTCCTCGGGGTCGGGTTTTGGCTAGTTTCGAGTTTGGTGTATAAAGTTGATATTTTTCAATTGGAATTCATTCCCTTTATCATAATTTGATGTGAAAAAACTGATCTTTATAGATTTGGAGCACTCGGAATTTGATTCGAGAGGCAAACAGGTTGCAGAGTAGCTTTTCGGGCTTGAGGCAAGTAATGTCTTTAAATCCTGTCCTGAGGGTATGAAACCTCGGAATTTACATCCTTTCACAGATTTTGGACTGACGCACACACTGGATGACGAGTGTGGGGCGTGCACGAATTGGAAAATTGGGAAAAATGTACCTTTTTAGGCAACTATTGAGTTGAGAAACCGATTTTAAAGTATATGATTTATAGTATTACTATGTTTTGATATATTTGGGTTGTAAGCCATGATTGGGGCATAGTTCCGATCTGTTTATCCCCTTTGGGGCTATTTTACTGATATTCTCACTACTTTGAAACTATGATTTCACACTCAGTCTTTCTTGTGAAATTGTTGACACTCATATTTGATGATATTACAATTTTTTGAACTGAAATACTATTTTGGGTCGAGATCCCCATTTTATTCATGGCCCGAGTGGTATGCTGAGAGTGTCTGACTGAGTGAGGCTGAGGGCCAAGATTGTAAGGATATTGATGATATGAGAGAGAGGCCAAGAGCCTGAGAGATGATTTATGCCATGCGGTGGGTTGTTTATAGCGCTTGGGTTGTAGGAGCCCCTCCGGAGTCTGTACGCACCGCCAGTGAGCGTAGGTACCTACTGAGTGCGAGTGTCGATTGTTGAGTGATGAGTGATTGGGAGGCATGAGTGAAAGTAACGTTGCCTGAGGGGCTGATGCTGAGTGACTGTGAGGTGCTGAGTGACTGTTACTTAGTGATGGTGAGGTGCTGAGTGAATATTTCTGAGTGCTGATTATGGCCCGGGGGCTATTTCACGGTGATATTTTACTGATTGTTGACTATGACTCACTTCATTTTTCAAACTGATAGTACTGAGAGTTTTAGTAAGAAATATTAGAAAATATATTTGTTTAAAAGGATTTTATGGAAAATGGTTTTCGAACTTATGTATTTGATGTATACTTTATGGAGACTTGATGTTTTACTGTTTTCTGGATTGGTGTATATGTGATATGTGACTGTGATTTATTTTCATTACTACTGAGTTTGCGTACTCATCATTACTCCCTGCACCCCTGTGTGCAGATCCAGGTACTGGTTCGGAGTAGTAGTCGTCTGAGTTCATTGTCATCAGCTTTTGGAATCCGAGGTAGCTATTCAGCGTCCGCAGCTTCTCCACTTCCCTTCTTCATATAGTACTTAGTATTTGATTCATAAACATTTATTATGACATTAGCAGACTTAGTTTATTTCTTAAATGCTTGTGATCGGTTGACTCATGTCTTGGGGGTTTTGTTTAGACACTAAATTATATTATAACTGCTTACAGACTTAGAGAAAAATTTTAATTGCTTATTTTTCTGATTATTATAAATTTTTGAAATATTATATTAGAACAAATGTGTAGTTATATGATGGTTAGCTAGCCTAGTTCCACGATAGGCGCCATCACGACCTTTTAGGATTTGAGGCCGTGACAAGTTGGTATCAGAGATCTAGGTTACATAGGACTCAACGTTCATGAGCAGGTTTAGTAGAGTCTTGCGGATCGGTACGGGGACGTTTGTACTTATCTTGGAGAGGCTGTAGAACCCTTAGGGAAACATTCCACATTCTTGAATTCTTATCGTGTGAATCCATTTATTCATCCAAAAGCGTAACTCTTTGAATTCCTTTCATGTATTCGAATGCGCACGCGAGCGCTTGGTATCAGTTGTGCGTCATTGGCTTATGAGTTCCATGGGTGAGATGTGGTTGTTAGCATGTTGATAATGGGCCAGTCAGAAGGACTTGAGGCCGAATTTTGTCTGTGGCTTGAGTGTTGAGAGTTCATTTATGTGAGCACATTATTGGGGGACTTATATGTTCGTTTGTGTCGTTATTGATGGATCTTTTTGAGTAGATGACAACATGGTAAGTGTGATCAGATAGTTAGATGTATTCAGGTTCTTTGATTATGACCAAAATGAATTGGCGGGAGATGTGGCAGGAACCATTGATTATTTGACTTCTGTATTAAGTTAGAATATGGCCTCAAGTTGTTAGTGTAGGGAAGGACCTCCCAAATTGTTTAGATGCGGAGTGAAGCGGATCCTTCTGTTGTGTTATGAGTTCCGGGTGATGTCTTTTGGGTTGACCAATGCCCCAACATCATTCATGTATTTGATTGACGATGTATTAAGCCGTGTTATAACTCCTTTATTATTGTATTTATTGGTGGCATCCTGTCGTACATTTGTAGCCAGGGGTAGCATACTCAGCAATTGATGATGGTATTGCCATCAGCTTCAGCTTCTTATACCGCTTAGGGGATGTCTCGAGGGCAGGCAGTGGTTGTGTTCTAATGTAGGAAGATGTAGTGATTGTGTGATAGCTATGATTTTTGGAAGTGTATAGGGAGATTATTTTGAGGTTAAGCAGGCAGGGGTATCTCCTGCGGGTTGTCCTTAGGTGCGTGACCCTTATATTTATCTGAGTAAGTTCTCTCTATCAGTAAATGATGTATGTTGTAACTTATGTTAAGATCGCTTGTGGGAGTTGGCATGACCATTACTATGGTGAATACTAGATTTGCATACGATTTGTAGGTTAGTTGGTTAGGTTCATATGAGCTTATGGAGGATTTAGTTGAACCTCACCACAGTATGGTGGCAGTGATAGTGTATGTGCATCGGGAGTTATGGTTTGTCTTGATATTGGCTTTGATACAAGTGGGGGGAGTCCGTTAAATTATAAGTTTATTACACGATTATGTGTCGTATTGGTTTCGGTTCCAAGTATGTCGGTGAATCAGTTAGGACCTACAAAGGTGGAGTCTGGGAATGAATCGAGTAATGGAAATTTCTTCGATACAAGTTGTAATGTACTTTAACTATAGTGGAATTCATTGTATGATGGAGTTGTATTGGTAAGTGTAAAGTGTGCTTGTTGCTTCAAAGGTGTGGATTACTTTCCTAGTATGTGGATTGCAAGCGGGGTCAGTTCGTTCTGTTTACTTGCTTAGTGTAATTGAAATTGCGTGGAGTAAACGACGCTTGAGAATGGTTCAGACATATTCAAGGTTATATGTAGCAATTGGACTTCATGGTTTGAGAAACGGTAGAACTGAGATTTACGTGGAAAGTGTCAAGGCTTGTGGTGTATTTGCATTATCATGGATTCTATCCATCATTATCAGGAAAATGAAGGTAATGACATTAAATTCGCATGAAGTCTATTCAGGGTAAGTATTTTTAATGTGGTGCTTTGGGGATATTTGAGAGAGTATTCAGTGGCTTATGAGCCTTAGACGATGTATTCTTTTGATGCTCAGGTTTCTTGTGGTTAGTTGGGATTGAGAATTTCAGTATTATGGCAAGAAGAAGTATAAATTCGAAGGTAAGTCAGAAGGAACTTTAATAAATAGGACATCCTGGTAGTAGGTTGGATCAACATGATAAGGGATACGATTAGCTCTTTGGGTGTTTATGAGGTAATGGGTTGTTACAGGTGTTTCTTAGTAATTCTCTTGGGATTTGGTGGCATGCGTAGCTTGGTTGAGTTAGAAGGATTCAGTCCTGACGATTTGGTGTTGTACAAATGGGATTCAGAGAGTTCTTGATGGTTTCTACCATGGTTAGAGATGTATATTTCTACTGGTGCGAGGGCTATGTGATGTATAGTGATTTTGCTTCTAAATGGGATTAATGGAAAGTTCTTGGCTAGTTGGGTACGCAGTTGTTTGCGGCTAGGAATGGAGCATGAAGTTCTCATATTTATCATAGGATCGCATGGCGTATGCGATATTTTGAGTATAGTGGAGAGTGGCATATGTAAGGTCACAGTTCAGTTCTGGAAGGAAGGTCAGAACCGGCAGTCTCAGATGATTAGGTAAAGGATACCACTATTAGTGTGACTGGATGGGGGTATATATTCAGAAAGGGTAATGTGCTTAGGGAAGTGTGTTTGAGTAAGGGTGCTTCATTGGTATTGTGACGCTCTTTTTTTGGATCGACTGCTGATATTCAAGTTTGTTTAGTGGCATAGAAGAATTATAGGAGTATCACTCGTGGAATGATAAAGTATTAGGGGTGTGTTATATATTTGAGTGGTGGAATTGGGATCAGATATGGTAATTGGTGCGCCTCATGGATTTTGAGACTTGGAGTTTTCATGAACAAATTATTTTTGTAGTTGTGAACTACGAGGATGTGAGCAAAGCTAGTCAGGAGTTAGTATGTGTCATGATTCAGTCATTATGAACCTTTGGAGATTTATCTACATGTTGTGGATCACAAGAGTTGATTTAGAATATAATTATTGGTAGTCCAGTAAGGGTGTGTGTTATACACTGAGTAGGAATTGTTGACCCCAAATTGCTATTCTTCAGGGATGTACCATTTGATTGTCATTGAGTTTATTCGTGTTTTGGAGTGATCTATGAGTTACCTTTCAGTGTTTCGAGGATTTGTGGTTGTTGGTGATATATGTGCATCGGGTGTAGTTCTATCGGGGCTTTATAGCGAGATTTGAGTAAGGTAAGTAATTGGGAGTTGCATGATTGAGACGTGTTGGTTATGTTCTTTCTGGTTCGGGTGGCATGGTATCATACAATTTCCCCGTGGTTATGGAAATGCACTTTGGATAATTGATGTCAAATTTCGGATGGTTATTGATTTTGAGCAAGGTGGCTTGGAGTATGTCATGTGGTCCAGCGGTTGGATGTGATCACGCTTTGTAGCTGAGTTAGGTAGAGGTATGATCCTTCGTCTCAAATTTGTATGATGGTATTTCACGATGTGTATCAGGCTTTTAGCATGATGTAGTAATGGCAAGAGTAATGGCATGATAGTCCTCTCGTGTGAGTCTTCTCTATTTTATGAATTGAGCTCTTGGGATGTTGTTATTGAGTGCACGAGTTGCACAAGTTATGGATTTGGATGGTATTGGTGCTGATCGGATGAATGGTTGTTGGTTTCTACGTGTTTCATTCATCATCGGCACCATTTGAAGGTGTTTAAGAGAGGTTTTTTTTATAAGAGGTTATTTACCGGTATTGGGTTGTTATGAGAATCGATTTTGGATTAGGAGTCATCCCTATGAGTGTTGAGTTATGCAGTATATTATGTGATTTAATCTTGTGTTGCGGATATGGCTTGAGACAGCGTGTTCAGACTATTTCAGCTTATAGTCGTGGAAATTTGATCTTGTGAACGGACTCAGAAGTGGAAAGTTGGTTCTATGGTTTATGGGTGAAGATCGGACTTCAAAAATTAAACTATGTTGTGCTATTAGACCTATATGGGGTAAGGTGATGTGGAATCACCTCCGAATATGTGCATGGTAGGTTACACAGCAATTTTTGTGGTGTTTGGAACAACTATAGGAACGTTCAAGGACGAATGTATGTTTAAGTGGGGGGGAATGTAACGACCTGGTCGGTCATTCCATAGAATTTGCATTATTATTGCTGTTTTTTCCTTATCGTAGATTGGTATTACTGTTTATGATGTGTTAGAGTTGGTTGGCTTGGGTTCAGAATGGTGGTAGTGAGAATTTAGACATTTAGTATATAAAAATAGCCTTATAGTTGGAAAAGTCAACTGAGAGTTGACTTATTGGTAAACGACCTCGGAATACGGATTTTATGGTTCGGATAGCTCCGTTAGGTGATTTGGCACTTATGAGTGTGTTAAGAATATTTTTGTGATGTCCGGTGTAGAATTAGGCTTTAATTGGCGAAAGTTAGCTTTTGGTAATTTTCGGTCGGCAACGGATATGTCTGCAAAGTTGGACAGGTTCATAATGTCATTTTGGATACGTCTGAAAATTTAAGTCAATCGGAGTTGCTTTGGATAGTTTCGGCATCGTTGGTGGATTTTAGAAATTTCAAAGTTCTTAGGCTTGAATCCGATTTGATTTTTGTGTTTTGAGGTTATATATAATGTTTTGAGAGTTCAACTAAGTTTGAATGATGTTATGGGATATGTTGGTGATTTCGGTAGGGGTCTCGAGGGGCTCGGGATTGATTTCGGATGGTTAACGGTTGTTTTTGGCCTTAGAAAATCTGTTGTTTTTGTGTCGTAAGTGCAGCAGAAAATTGTTCATCGCGAGGATTGGTCCGCGATTGCGTATAGTAATCTGGAGCCTGGTCATTTTGTGAATTGCGATCGTGGGAGAAGGTGTGCAATCGCGAAGGTATGTAGCGTTGGCCAGTGCGATCGCGTGAGTATTGGTGCGATCGAGTAGGGTTAGTCAGGCGCGTGGGGAGTTGGTTCAACTGTTCATCGCGATCGCGTGGGTATGATTGCGATCGCGTGGGTTAAGGTTCTATTGAGTCGCGATCGCGTGGCTTGTGGCGATCACGTAGGATCTTTTGAGGGTCTAGGGAATTTTTCTTCGCGATCGTGTTGGGACTCCCGCGATCGCAGTGAAGAAATGACTGGAGAGTATTTAAAAAACCCTCTGCGACCATAACCCACTATTCCACCATTTTAACGGGAATAGAGCTTTTGGAGCTATTTTGAAGAGGGAAAACAATTGTTCTTCATTGAGGTAAGGATTTTGGACCTCATAACTCGATTTTATGTGATTAAGGACTAAATTAACAGTGTTTAATTGGGGAAATCAGTAGAAAAAGGTGAAGTTAAGGCTTGAGATTATGAGGCCTTTTAGGGATGATATGAAGGGTTAAACAGACTACGATTTCAGAGTTCTTTATATGTTTGGACTCGTGAGATAATGAGGATCGTTTGGTATAAAGTTTGTCGAGTTATGAGATGCGGGCCCGGGGTCGGGTTTTGGCTAATTTTCGGTTGTGTTTATAAAGTTGATATTTTTAAATTGGAATTCATTCCCTTATCATAATTTGATGTGAAAAATCTGATCTTTATAGATTTGGAGCACTCGCAAGTTGATTCGAGAGGCAAGCGGGTTGCAGAGTAGCTTTTCGGGCTAGTTTGAGGTAAGTAATGTCTTTAAACCCTGTCCTGAGGGTATGAAACCCCGGACTTTACGTCTTTTCACGAATTTGGAGTGACGCACACACTGGATGACAGGTGTGGGGCATGCACGAATTGGAAAATTGGGAAAAATGTACCTTTTTAGGCAACTATTGAGTTGTGAAATCTCTTTTAAAGCATATGATTTATAGTATTACTGTGTTTTGATATACTTGGGCTGTAAGTCATGTTTGGGGCCTAGTGCCGATCTGTTTGACCCTTTGGGGGATTTTTTTACTGATATTCTCAATACTTCGAAACTATGATTTCACACTCAGTCTTTCTTGTGAAATTGTTGACACTCCTATTTGATGATATTACTATTTCTTGAAATGAAATACTATTTTGCGTCGAGAACCCCGTTTTATTCATGGCCCGAGTGGCATGCTGAGAGTGTCTGACTAAGTGAGGCCGAGGGCCAACATTGTGAGGATATTGATGATATGAGAGAGAGGCTGAGAGCCTTAGAGATGATTTATGCCATGATGTGGCTTGATTATGGCGCTTGGGCTATAGGAGCCCCTCCGGAGTTTGTACATACCCCTAGTGAGCGCAGATAGTTACTGAGTGCGAGTGCCGAGTGATGAGTGATTGGGAGGCATGAGTGACAGTGAGGGGTCCCAAAGGGCTGATGCTGAGTGACTGTGAGGTGTAGAGTGACTGTTACTGAGTGATAGTGAGGTGCTGAGGGAATATTTCTGAGTGATGATTAAGGCCCAAGGAGCAGTTTTACGATGATATTTTACTGAGTTTTGACTATGACTCACTTCATTTTTCAAACTGATATTACTGAGAGTTTTATTGAGAAATATTAGAAAATATACTTGTTTCAAATTATTTTATGAAAAATGCTTTTCGAACTTATGTATTTGACGTATACTTTATGGAGACTTGATGTTTTACTATTTTGTTGATTGCTGTATTTGTGTTGTGTGTTTCTTATTCTCAGACGATGATATAGTTTCATTACTACTGAGTTGGCGTATTCATCATCACTCCCTGCACCCCTGTGTGCAGATCCAGGTACTGGTTCGGCGCAGTAGTCGTCCGAGTTCATTGCCATCCGCATTTGGGATTTCAAGGTAGCTGTCCAGCGTCCGCAGCTTGTCCACTTCCCTTTTTCATATAGTACTTAGTATTTGATTCATAGACATTTATTACGACATTAGCAGAGTTAGTTTATTTCTTAGATGCTCGTGATCGGTTGACTCCAGTCTTCGGGGTTTTGTTTAGACAGTAGATAATATTATAATTGCTTAAAGACTTAGAGAAAAATTATAATTGCTTATTTTCCTGATTATTATAAATTTTCAAAATATTATAATAGAACAAATGTGTAGTTATGTGATGGTTGGCTAGCCTAGTTCCATGATAGGCTCCATTACGACCTGTAAGGATTTGGGGTCGTGACACGAATATACCTGGAAGGAGTTCAATAGTTGGTCGCCACTGTGGAGCGGTGCTTATTACCCACTGGAACAACCGATACCACATCTGGAGAAGACCTTCCATCAAGCCAGCATTATCTATGGGTCACAAGAAGAAGAGGAACTTGCAGCATTGAGGAACTTATTCTTAGAGGATAATGACATAGATTGTTGTGTCGTTCTTGACGAGGAGGGGGAAGAAAGCCCTTCCATACAGGCCGTAAGCCGTGTAGCATATCTCAAGAACTGGACAATCAAAACAGCCAGAGCCCGACGAGCCTCGAGGTAGCATGGCTAAACAAGCACTTTTCATTATCTTTTATTATCCCTTTTTCGCATTTTTATTTCCGCAATAAGAGCTTCAATGTTCAAAACATTTATTCAACTTATCATAAGCACTTTTACGTTTTTATGAATCAATATTTATTGCTATCATTTTTTTTCTCATTACTTTATCTATACACCATTAATGTTACTTGTGTTGATGAACCGATGACTGTGACATGCAACGAGACAACGCAACAAACAGACATTGATTCAGAAGAAGAAGATGATATACCTGGCGAGATTGTTAACGAAATTGAGAAATTTGGAGAACAGACCTAAAGTCCAACCTGGACGAGAACGAAGTCGTCAACTTGGGAGATTCGGAAAATATCAAGGAAACTCGTATCAGCATCAATTTGTCACCATCAGAGAAAAAGGAATACACACATTTCTTGAAAGAGTATGAAGATATATTTGTGTGATCATACGATGACATGACTGGTCTAAGCACATCCTTTTGTGGCTCACAAACTGCCAACCAATCCATTTTGCCCGCCGGTAAAGCAAAAACTCAAAAAGTTCAAGCCTGACATGTGTTTGAAAATTAAGGAAGAAGTCACCAAGCAAGTCAACGCTAAGGTACTCAGGGTTGTGGAGTATCCAACATGGTTAGCCAATATCGTGCCAGTACCAAAGAAAGATGGGAAGGTGAGAGTTTGTGTCGATTACCGGGATCTCAACCGTTCCAGTCCCAAAGACGACTTTCCATTCCCAAACATACACGTCCTGATTGACAACTGCACCAAGCATGAATTATAGTCATTCGTGGATTGCTTTGCTGGTTACAATCAGATCTGGATGGATTAGGAAGATGCTGAGAAAACGTCTTTCATTCCTCCATGGAGAGTTTACTGCTATAAGATGAATGCTGGGGTCACTTATATGAGAAGCTATCATTTTCTTTTCTATGATATCGCACCACAGTCTGCACTCAACCCTGGCAACTCCTTACATGTTGGTTTATGGCACAAAGGTTGTTATTCCTGCCGAAGTTTAAATTCCTATTCTATGAATCATACAAGAAGCTGAGCTCAGCGATGCAGAATGGGTAATGAGTCGTTACGAGCAACTAGCCCTCATAAACGGAAAAAGGATGAATTCATTATGTCATGGGCAGCTTTATCAGAATAGAATGACCCGAGCTTTCAACAAAAGGGTCAAACCAAGACACTTCGCACCCGGGCAGCTAGTACTGAAGAAAATTTTTCCACATAAAGATGAAGCCAAAGGGAAATTATCTCCTAACTGGCAAGGTACATACATGGTTCACCGAGTACTGACAGGAGGAGCATTTATGTATCGGCAAAAAAAAGCTTCACACGTGTAATAAATGTTGATGAATCAGGTGTCTACGTGGAGCAATGAAAACACGACACCTGGATGGGACTCTATGAAGAGGTGCGAGGTAAAGTGGCACAACAAATCACACCCATGGGGTAATTTGCTACGGAAGTCTCAACCTGATTAAGAAGATGAAGAGACACGGTCAAAATGTATCCGGGCGGAACAAAGGGCAGATTCATAGATCTTCGATTAGTGATCCACACGTTACATAACCTTCACGCAACTGTTACGGTTACTCATTGTAATATTACATTAATGTCATACTTTGTTATTAGTGCTCAATAACTGAAAAGGGCAAACATTATGTTAGGAAATTCCCTATATGAGGGAGTAAAATATAACCTGTAAGGGACATCCGAACTACTACTACAATACACTTTACTTTTCGTGCATCTCATTCATTTTCCTTTATTTAATTACTTACAGTTATCATTCTTGCCTTGGTTATCAAAAACCCGTGTTCATCCTAAAAATAGCTTTGGTCAAAAGATATAATTCTTTGGTTAAACAAATTTGTTCCGTTACCGGGAATCTGATAATCTCTTTTCTTTTCAAGCAATATCCTCTAAATCATGTCGAACTCAAACATCAATAACCAACAAAGGGATGGAACTCCATCATCCTTGGGAACCCCACGAGGTTCAAGGGAGAAATCCCCAGAAAGATCCAACAACAATAATAATGGTAATGATCAAAAAAGAGAGCACGATCAGGTAGAGCAAATGATTGTAGAGTATGTGAGCCAGGCTTTGCAAGAATTTGCGAGGGGATTACCAGAAGCGTCACTTGCACCACTGACACCACCCCCTAATAATACCATCACCGTGGAAAATCCTCAGTCTGGGTTGGCAAACTCAGGAAGGGGAGATACTCCTAATCTAAATCTCTCGAAGCGAGGCCATGTATGTCTAATAACTCTGAAATACAGACTTTATTACTAACTTTGCAGAAACAGGTGAAGGAACAAAATGATCGAATCGAACAAATTCCTGGAGTACCACCTGTTATCAAAGGCATTGACGTTGATAGATATTCTCAAAAACCTTGGAAACCAAGCGCAACACCCGTTCCTATTCCCAAGAAGTTTAAAATGACTGACGTTCCTAAGTATGACGGGACAACCGACCCACGCAACTATGTGACTGCTTTTACCACCGGAGTGAAGGGCAACGACTTAACAAAAAAAGAAAATGAGTCGGTCCAAGTAAAAAATTTTGGAGAAACACTTACCAAAGAAGAGCTAACTTGGTATTCTCTTCTCCCTGAAAACTCTATTGATCCTTTTGCTGAGCTTGCAGATTCTTTCATAAAGGCACACTCCGGTGTGCAAATAGTCGAGAAAAGGATGGAGGACATCTTTAAAATAAAACAAGGAGACATGGAACTACTTCGTGAATTTGTAGACAGGTTTCATCGAGAAAGAATGCTACTACAAAGGGTGCCTGGTAATTGGGCAGCCATGGCATTTGCAAGAAATTTAAATGACAGAAGCTCAGAAGCCACGAGAAGACTCAAGGAAAGCTTGAGAGGATTCCCAGCTACGACATGGAATGATGTCTATAACAGGTACAACACAAAGCTTCGTATAGAAGAAGATACCATTGCTCATTCAAAAGATGAAGATTGTATCGGTTCCAGACGTTCCAAATCAGATAAGAGATAAGGTAAAAATAGGTACGATCCTTATATAGGACCTTCGGGACGAGAAACTTGTCGCAGGTTTGAAAACACTCGGTCAGAATATATACCAAGCAAAGATGCAGGCTCTTCCTCATCAAGATCCAGAAAGGATCGAGATGAACGAACTAGAGGTAATACACGAATTGGGGATCACACCTTCAGTGTAAGTACCTCCGAAAAAATTTCAGTATTAAGAAATATGGGTGATAAGGTTCGATGGCCCAAAGAAATGAGGTCAAACCCGAATAAAAGGAACCCAGATTTCTGGTGTGAATTCCATAATGATTATGGACAGAGAACTGTAGATTGCAGATTTTTGCAAGTTGAGGTAGAACAATTATAGAAACAGGATTATTTAACAAAATTGTTTAGTGAAAAAGGTAAACATGCGTACATGAAGAACGGGCAGGAGCCCCCAAAACCTCCATCTCCAAAAGGAACCTTCAACGTGATACACAGAGGTGACGAAGTATACGTAGTGGTCTATAAAGCAGCCATGAAGTTCACAATTACACATGGAAATCAGGTTTGCGAAAATCGAGAAGCAGACGGTATAACCTTTGATGATGCAGATATCGGTGGATTAATGCATCCTCACAATGATGCTCTAGTAATATCCTTACCTATTCATGACACTAACGTAAAAAGAGTGTTGATTGATCCAGGTAGTTCGGTTAATATCATTTTGTTAAGAGTCGTGGAAGAAATGCTACTGGGGAACCAAGTAATCCCAAAAGCACGAGTCATATCGGGGCTTGATAACTCGACGGTTATAACAAAAGGGGAAATTGAACTTAGCACTTATGCTGAGAGAGTAATCAAAAATACCAGGTTCCAAGTCATCGATACCGACATGGCTTATAACATAATCATGGGAAGGCCATGGATCCATGACATGAAAGTAATACCATCCACCTTGTATCAGGTAATTAAATTCCCTCCCGAATGGGGGTTCAGCAAATTAGAGGTGATCAGCAAACCGCGAGAAATATAAATTTCATGGTACACTACAACAAAAAAGTATAGATGGAAGAACCAAAAGATAAATGGAATCTCCCAAGCAGGAAATATCGCCCAAACAGGTATGAATGAAATTACTACACAAATAGGTACGGAAGGTATTATTGCTGAAACATGTACGGAAGAAGATAGCCATGAGAAGGTGAATAAAGTCACCACATAAGAGGTACCAAATCATACAGATATAGATTCCAGACCTAATGTCATTCAGGAACTAGAGGAAGATGAACACATCCAAACAACCACGGAATAGCTCGAAGCTATTCCATTGTTCGAACAAGAGCCTGAACAGAAAGTTCACATAGGCACGAGGCTAAGTCCGAGCCGAAGAGGTAAATTAATCTTTATTACTTAAAAGCTAACGTAAATTGCTTTGCATGGTCCCATTCAGACATGCCAGGTATACCTCTAGAAGTGATTACTCATAAGCTAAATAAAGATCCATCCTTCGTACATGTTAAGAAAAAGAAAAGAAATCAAGGTCCATTCAAGAACTAAGTGATTGACGAAGAGGGGACTTATTCTTACAAAGTCATGCCTTTGGGCCTGAAAAATGCTGGAGCCACGTATCAAAGGCTAGTGACGAAGATGTTATAGGAACATCTTGGGAAGACGATGGAAGTTTAGATCGATGACATGCTAGTAAAATCAACACGTGCGGAGGACCATTTCCAGCACCTCTCTATTACCATTGAAATTTTACGCAAGTATAATATGAAATTTAATCCAGAAAAGTGCGCCTTTGGCGTAGAATCAGATAATTTTTTGGGTTTCCTTGTATCAAATAGAGAAATAAAGGTAAATCCTGCTCAAATTAAAATTATAGAAGAAATACCTGATATACTTACAAACAAAAAAGAAGTTCAAAGACTAATGGGTAGAGTTGCAGCCTTAGGAAGATTTATTTCCAGGTCTTCCAAGAAAAGTTTTAAATTCTTTTCAGTTCTCAAGAAGCAAAATCAGTTCGAATGTACTGAAGAATGTCATCAGGTTGTCAAAGATCTGAAGGCTTATCTATCAAAACCCCCATTGCTATCAAAGACAAAGGAGGGGGAGAGGTTGTACATCTACCTTGTCGTTGCAGAAGACGTCGTAAGTACAGTACTGGTAAGGGAAGACAAAGGTAAACAATCTCCAATTTATTATGTAAGTAAGACGTTACTAGATACTGAAACTAGATACCCACATCTAGAAAAATTAGCCTTGCCTCTAATTATGGCATCTAGAAAATAATGTAAATATTTTCAACGTGATCCAATCACTGTTGTGACCTCGCATCCATTGAGAAATATTCTGCATAAATAGGAATTATCTGGAAGGTTATCTAAATGGGCAATAGAATTAAGAGAGCATGACATAATGTATCAGCCTAGGACTGCAATAAAGTCTCAAATTTTAGCTGATTTCGTCGCTGATTTTAATAATAGCATTTTCCCTGAAGTTGAAAAAGAGTTACAACTCTTTAACAGTGCTAATTCGGGTCTATGGACCATATTTACTGATGGTTCTTGTAATATAAAAGGTGTCGGCTTAGGCATAGTCTTAATATCACCCACGGGTGAAAAGACACGGCAAGATATCAAATATTATCCTATAACGAACAATGAAGAAGAGTACGAAGTTGTCATTGCAGGGCTAAAACTAGCACGAGAACTCTCAATCGAGCAAATCATAATCAACAGTGACTCTCAGCAGGTAGTAAATCAGATGCAGGGGACTTATATTGCTCAGGAGACGCGGATGCAACAATATCTAGAAAAGGTGCGAGAACTTGTAAGGCAATTCAAAATGTGGAAGGTTATACAAATACCTAGAGAGGAAAATGCAGAAGCAGATGCATTAGCTAACCTTACAGTAGTTGGAGAAGTAACAAATAAAGACAATACAATTGTCGTCCATCCGTTTCATTCAGAAATATGCCAGGATAAAAATGAGGTATCTTTTAACAATCTAACCTGGGATTCGAGAAACAAAATTTTAAATTTTTTGCAGAATGGGACCGTACCTAAGACAAAAAAATAGCTCAAGCACTTCGCCGAAAAGCTGCACGGTACTGCCTCATTCGTAATTCATTTTATCGCAAAATGTTCGGAGGTTATTTAGCTAAATGTCTCGGACCTAACCAGAGGGAGTTCGTGATGAGGGAAGTCCACGAATGACATTGTGGAAATCACGCAGGGGCGAGATCCTTGGTCAAAACCCTATTCAGAGCTGGGTACTATTGGCCCAAGATGGAAGAGGAGGCTGAAAGCTCCGTAAATAAATGCGACAAGTGCCAACGGTTTGTTAACAACATGCATCGACCAATAGAACTATTACATCCAGTGATATCGCCATGGCCGTTCATGGAATGGGGGATGGACATAGTAAGACCTCTTCCCGCAGCTAAGGAAAGGTACGATTCTTACTCGTATTAACTGACTATTTAAAAACTGGGTGGAGGTAGAAGCCTTTAAACAAGTTCGATAAAAATAAGTAAAAATCTTCATATGGAGAAATATAATATGCCGATTTTGAATACCGAAGTAAATCGTATGTGATAATGGCCTGCAGGTCATAGGCTCGTAAATCACGGAATTCTTTGAAAGTTGGCAAATCAAGCGAATTACTTCATCGCCATATCACCCCGTGGCTAATGTGTAAAGATGAATCAACGAATAAAGTCATCATCAACAACCTAAAGAAACGGTTGGAGAAAGCCAAGGGAAATTGGCCTGAAGAATTACCGAAGGTGCTATGGGCTTACAGAAAATCTTCAAAAACAGCCACGGGAGAAACTCCATTCGCCCTTGTTTATGGCTCATAAGCTTTAACACCAATGGAGATAGGCGAACCAAGCCTAAGTTTTACTACAGCCACGGAGGAGGCAAACAACGACGAGTTGAGAACTAATCTGGACTTGCTCGAACAAAGAAGAGAAGTAGCGCTAATATGTACGTCAGCTCAAAAACAAATCATAGAGCATTATTGCAACCAAAAAGCTCACCTTAGATACTTCAAAATTGGGGACTTCTTCTAAAAAAAATTCTTCCAATCAACAAAAGAAGCTGGTGCAGGAAAGTTAAACCCAAATTAGGAAGGACCCTACAAAGTCCGAGGCATCGCAGGGAAAGGCGCTTATGAGTTAGAAGCCATGGATGGCAGGATCTTACCAACCAGCTGGAACGCCATCCAGTAAAAGAAGTACTACTTCTAAGGAAAAGGAATACCCCCCGTCAGGTATCACACCGTTCGATTTCATTTTTGTACAGTTAAAATTTTACTAACCATTGTAGATGATAGGCAAAAAGCTAACCCATCACCAGATGACGATATTAGACCTGCAAAGACGCGAGAAAGTAACTGAATTCCCAGTCTAAGGTTACACTTTCTGATGGACGTTTTAAAACGGTTAAGCAGTCATCATCTAAAAACAATATACCTCCGAGTCCCGTATGTTTTTTTTTTCAGGAAAAGGACCACAAGTAAGGAGTAGTCAAGTGCTCGAGATTTCATTCTTCAAATCTTAAACAGTTGGGGAACTATAGAGTATGGAAGGCAAATACGAAGCAAAAAAAGACTATCAGAAAGTCAAAGTCGAGCCTAAAGATCCATCATCCCAAATAGTCAAGTGATACGAGCATAATCAAAAGAGCCAAAGACTCAAAAACACAAAGCCTGATTCAAAAAACCTTCGAAAAATGTTCAATTGTGTAAAAAAACGTTCAGGTTAAAAGGCAAAATATTAGTTACGACGGAGAACTGCACTTATTCAGAAAACTGTTGTAACTAAAAGCTGTTGTGAATAAAGATCATCATCATTGTACTTATTCAGAAAACTGTTGTAACTAAAAACAGTTATGAAATCTTTGTACTAATACAGAAAACTGTTATCAATAAAAACAATTACGGATGAAAGATCATTATCCTTGTATTTATTCCAAAACTATTATTAGCAAACACAGTTATGAAAGAAACAGCATCACCCTCGTATTTATTAAAAACTGTTGATAGTTACGGGTAAAAACCCATACCTTTATAAAACCTGTTACAAACAGAAAACAGTTATTCCATTGTATTAACTCAAAAAAATTGTTACATAAGAAAAACAGTTACGAAATACAAGTGTATATCAAACATGTTAAAAGTAAACAATTGCAACATGAGTTTTAGATGATAATCAAATACATGTGAAATGTTATGAAAGTTCAGTTCAGCACAAAAACTTTCTTCAGAAACATTGTTAAACATGTGAAACATTCCTATCTCTTTATTGCATTCTTACACCATTATGAAGTTGAGACGTCTTCTTCATTAAGTGTCGATCAAAAAAGGGCCCTCTTTCACAAAACCATACCTATTACGAAAAGGTAAGGGTAATCTAAGCATTTTATATGCAGAGGTAAATCTTAAACCTCAAAAATGAAGTATGCAAAAGACTTAAAGAGTGAAACAGACACTCAATGAAAATCAAAATTCATACTTGCATTGATATATTAACAGCTCAGTAAATTAAGTATTAACTTATACTAAGTCGTATTAAGTGTTTGTACATCGAGGTGCCCCTAAGTTATCTTTTGGGGACTTAAAAAGATCCAAGCTTACCCCCGATGGGACTGGGGGTAACCACCAATTGAAAAAAAAGAAAGAAAAGGAACCAACTTTTTAAACTTCTTCGGAAGGGGGGTTGTCTTCACTGGCATAAGGATTAGGAGCGGCTTGGGATGAAGAGACTTGAGCAGCAAGAGCCTCACCTTTAGGTGAAGAAAGATTCTGACCTTGTTGAGCCTTCTCAATGGACTCCTTGATTTTTGCAATTTCAGCATTAAGGTCGAAACCCTATCGGCTCATTTCAGTCAATGTGTCTAGGTGAGAGTTCATATACGCCCAACTAACATCGACAGCTGCCCTATCTTCAAGAGCTTCATAATATTTCTCCCATAGCATAACTTCAGCTCTTAGTACATCCCTCTCAGTCACAACAACATCATCAGAGGCCCTTAAATGAGCGAAAGACCTTTCCAGGAATTGAACTTTCTCCAAATAGTTGCGGAGTTCCTCCTGGATCTGAGTAATAGATTGCACAAGTTCACCCGAATACTCCTCCTATTGTTCTAGTAAGGCCTTAGAACGCCTGACCTCTTCAAAGGCACGAGATAGCTGCTCCGCGAATGAGGACTCTAGGACGCTCTTACCCTTGCTTGCCTGACCAGAGAATGCCTTCTCCACGGCCAACTCTGCCGTCATGACCCTCACTTTCTGCTCCAAGGTACATTTTTTTTCTTCTACGGCCTCCATGTCGAGCCTTAAGCTTTCATACTACTCTTTCTAATTACCTGCTTCAGCATGCCACTCATTTACTTCCTGCTCCGTATGAGAAATCCTTTTCATAAGCTTCGTGCCTATAAGATTGATCTACAAAAGAAAATCAATTAGATATGGTAAGTACGCCTAAAAGAATGAATGAAATAAAATACATTCTACCTTTAAAGAAGTGTGAACGATATCATTAGCCCATGTAAGGAACTATGGCTATCCAGCTTAGCTCTCTCTTTTGGACCTATCAACGGTTTCAACCACACATCAGGTTGGCCAGACTTTTGAAAAGACTACTCTCTGCCGGAACTTCTATCTTCACCTGAAGCCGGAACAGATGCAGGATCCACGGGCAAGGAATTCTGAGGAGCCAAAAGACCCACGGGAAAGGGAGCAACAACAGGAGCAGGAATAGACATTGGGGCAGGAGAAATAAATGGAACAATAGAGGGGAGTTATCTAAGAGAAGGAGACAAAACAGCTAGGGAAGCTTGATAAACAACAATACCAAAGCCTTCCCTGAATAAATGATCAACAGATTCACGTACGGGGGAGGGAGAAGCATCCAAAGGGGCAGAAAATTAAACTTCAGGTACGGAAAGATTAATTGCAGGTGTAGACTTGTCGTCTGAGACCACCTTCCTTCTGCGTGGCCTATGGATTAAAGAGCCCTCTTATTCCTCCTCTTCTTCCTAGGTCCTTGACCCACCTGCTTTTCTCCTTCAAGAAGAAGAGCCGAAAATGATCTCCTGGGCCTGAGCCAGGGATAACTTGGGAACAAACGCGGATGCAGAAACTCCACGAGCAGGAAACCCTGTCAAAAGAAAAGGATTCAATAATGCTCAAAGGAATGAAGAAATACAAACAAAAAAGCCACTTACCATGAGTCTTAACTCTCCAACCAAACCTCTCGGAGAGGTACTTCCATGAACGTTCTTCCAACGGATCGGTTAACAAAAGCTTTTCTACACAATCTCTGAAACCAGAGACATTCTCGACGGATCCCATGATTGCTGCAAAAAGAAGAAACAGCTACGGTATTGATAAGATATCTAAAGCAAGAAAGAAGGAATGTGAGCAAAAATGTACTCACGTGCAAGATTGCACTTCTGGGGAAAGGGGAGATTCTCTTCACATACTAAACCATCAGTATGAACAGCAACATACCAAAGAAATCAACCTCGATCCTTATCATCTTCAGGAGTCACTAACACCCTTTTACTCCTAGCAGCCAGGGTAAAAATTCCCTGAAGGAACAACATTGGGGTATAGAGGTGAATAAGATGATGAAAGGTAAAGGGGATCGAAGCTAAGGTAGCTAAGTATCTAATACATGCAACGACTCACCATACAAGAGGACCGACTTGTCCCAGTCAAATTTTAAAAAATTGACAGAACTCGATGATAACTGGGTCGATGGGAGGCTTGAACCCTAATGTAAGGGGATAGGTATAAGCAAAAGAATACCCCATCTTGTAAGAGACTATTCTTTGATTACTATTTGGAACAATTATAGGAAAATTGAAATTCCAATAACAGTCCCTTCCTATAAGAGGAATTAAACCTTCAGTGATCTGGGTAGGGTGCTTGTCAGCACTATCAAGAGACGACAATGAAGAAAGCTACTCTCTAAGGGCCTTACTATCCCTAGCAAAGGTGAACTCCGCAGGTACTATTTCATCGACCCTAGGTTTGCGCAAAGGTTTGTGATTTCTCTACCTTTGGACGAAGATCTAGAGCCCTAGCCCTCGAATAATTTAAAGATCTAGAAGAAGGAGGGGAAGTAATTTGAGAAGATGAAAAACCCCTTGAAGGATTAGAACCTAAACTCCTCAACCTGCCACCTCTCCTACTCCGCGTTGGAGTAGAAGAGGAAGTCAAATCATCTACGTTTATGACTCAATTGGATTGGTTTGAAGAAGACATATCTACCAAGACAAGACAAAAGTTCTTTTCAAGTAATGTTTGAAAGTTCGAAGCTTTTCATGAAAGTAAAGAAAAAATGTATTTATGCTCAAAGATAGCCGTCAAAAATAGGAAAAACAATGATGTGAAAGCCATAATTGAAGATGTCACTTCGTGACTGATGCAGCCATAGAAAGACCTAAAAGGCACTGAACAATTGCAGAACCAATCTGGAAATGCCACATGGCATAAGCATTAAATGGAACTGACAAGTGACGCCTACGTTTAGAGAAAGATGCAGTGTTTCGAGTGAAGCGGCGACAAAACATTCCCGCCATAAATGAGTATCCACTTACCAAATATGAATCGATAAATATATAGTAAGTGGGGGGGGGGCTATCTGTATTGGTAAAAAAGATCTTGACACGTGTAATAAATCTTGATGACTCAGCAGTCTACATGGAGCAATGAAAACACGGCAGCTGGATGGGACTCTATGAAGAGGTACGAGGCAAAGAGGCACGGTCAAAATGTATTCGGGCGGAACAAAGGGCAGATTCAGAGATCTTAAATTAGTGATCCACACGTCACACAACCTTCACGCAAAAGTTACGGTTACTCATTGTAACATTGCATTAATGTCATAATTAGTCATTAATGCTCAATCACTGAAAAGGACAGACGTTATGTTTTGAAATTCCCTATATAAGGGAGAAAATGGAACCTGTAAGGGACATACGAACTACTATTGCAATACACTTTACTTTTCGTGCATCTCATTGATTTTCCTTTATTTAATTACTTACAATTATCAAGCTTGCCTTTGTTATCAGAAACTCGTGTTCATCTTAAAAATAGCTTTGGTCAAATGATCTAATCCTTTGGTTAAACCACTTATACTTGTAGAAATGGACGGAGAAGTCTGGCCAAAATCGATCAATTCAGATGCAGTCAAGGCTCTATTATGTGTAATCCTTTAATGTTTTTATCAAATATGTAAATTAAACTACGCCTGACCTGATTCCCGTTTAAGAGGGATATGTAGGAAGCCCTGTTGGTTCGGTAAAAGTTCAATAAAAAGTTCATTTTCTCCCGCAATTGGAAACTGAGGCAGAATTTTGAGGAGGACCCACAAAATTCCGAAGCAAGTTCAGCCGGTCGCCGCATATGCAATAGTCAGAAGCATCAACCCATCAAACTGGGGTAGAATTTTGACGAGGACCCTCAAAATTCTATAGAATGAGATGTTGCAATGTCTTGAACCGTGTCACGGTCGTCGGTTCATCTAAAACTATTTTAAATCATATATTCATACTATATTTTTACACAAATCATGCATATCTACTCTTTAAAATATCTTGTTTAGCGAATGCTACTCCAATGATATAAATAGTATCATCAGATCTAGCCGAATGAACCGACCAAAGCCATCGGGGCTACGAACTAACCTTACCCATATACAGAACTCAAGATTTTTCTTTGGATGAAGGCACAAAGGGTTGCAAAAGCCCAAAGCACACTATCCGCCTGAAGGACATATGCTATTCAATGACACAACTCCTGAAACTGTCGCACATGCCAACATTTATTATCAACACAAATGATGCTTCATAATCACAGTGCTCATAACGGTCGCAATACCGCAATCTATTACCAGCTAAGAACTTCTATTGTCATTCATTTAATTTTGTGGAAGGCTACCATTCTGCCTACCGAGGTTAAGCTCTACCTCATCTGTATAAGGCTACTTTTCTGCCTTTTGAGACTAAGCACTATCTCCATCTGTATTTCTACATAAGGCTACCTTTCTGCCTTCCGAGGTTAAGCTTTACCTCCCTTTGAACAAGGATACTTTTCTGCCTTCCGAGACGAAGCACTGTCTCCATCTGCATCAGCATCTTGGCATAAGGCTACTTTTCTGCCTTCCGAGGTTAAGCTCAACCAACATCTCCATCTGCATTCTTGCATAAGGCTACCTTTCTACCTTCCGGGAATAAGCTCTGTCTCTATCTGCATCTGTATAAGGCTCCCTTTCTGCCTTCCATTTACATAAGGCTATCTTTCTGCCTTCCGAGACTAAGCTCTGTCTCCATTTGCATCTTCATCTTGCATAAGGATACCTTTCTGCCTTTCGAGGCTAAGCTCTGCCTCCAATCTACTTTTTCATCAAACCTAAGCACAGGCTCGAGCACCATTTATTATGCTTTCTTTCAGGCTAAGCTCTTCCCTTCAATTTGCAAGACTAAGCTATGTCTTGTCCGCAACACATCATCACATTTTTTTTGGGCTGAAATATCGCCAACCTGTCCAAATGCGTCATTATTCGGAGGCACCATCTTCATAGACCGAGAACACCAAGTCATGGCCTGAGGATCTCTCTCAATTTTGCATATCATTATTCAAAGGCTTCATGGTTCAGGGGCACTATCTTCATGGCCCGAGAACATCATTTCATGGCCTGCAAATCCTGCATCAAACAAATCATGGCCCAGGACGTCATGGTCTGAGGACTTCATCCTTAACCGTCCAAAGGCAGCATTGATGGTCCGACTGGAGCTTGCATCATGTTTAAATTTACAAACAATATATGCTTGTATTGCTTGTTTACAGGTAATCCGGTGATCAACGGCATTATTTGGCTATAATTGCAATAACTTTGTAATTATAGCCTAATTATATATTTTGTGTTATTTTACCCAATAATTAGTCATTTTATATTTTTATTACTAATTAATCATCTTAATTTAGACTATTTAGCATCAATTTCATTTTTTTAATGATTAGCCATTTCTATTAATTATTTATCTATTTTTATGGGTATTTAACATCTAGCCGCTTTTAATTTCTATTTTAGCCTAACTAATAGGGACCCCTACCTCAATTAACTACACAGCCCTGTCCTCCACTATACCCCGCCCAAGCCCCCTTTGATCTGAGTCGTTCATTAATTAAAATCAACGGCGTAGATCAATACTTACCATATTAACACCCTAAGACTACCCCTCCTCTCTTATATTCCCCCGCTTCATTTCTCACGTGTCTCTCTATCTCCCTCTCTGAGACTCCCTCTAGAACCTCCCTCCCCCCCCTCTTCGAGCCCTGTCTCTCCTTCTTCGGTCACCTCCCTTGCCGAAAACCATGGGGTTCTCACCTCTCATCAACCCTACGACTCCGCCTTTCATGTCTGTGTCACTGATGAAGGTTTTCAAGTGACCCTGTGGCAACACACTCCCACCTCCGGTCTCATGCCATGATTTTCGGCCCCCTATGGCCGTTCGGGTAAGGTTCTTGCATTTTCGGGCCCCAAACGCCGGTAATATCTAAGCCTCTTCTCCTTTTGGGTTTTCTCTGGAAACCCTAGCTTTCAAATTGTCCGGTCTTTTTAGATTTGTGACGAATCTAACCTTCTTTTAATGTTTTCATATGTTTTCCTCAAAAAAATCTTTGTTTTTCAAATGATTTCCTAGCTTTGCAGTTAGGTTTCTTGACCCCTTTTTAAAACGGTTTTCTTCTAATCCTTAAGGATTTCTACTGAATTTTTGAGCGATTCTCTTATACTTTCTTGCTGTTTGAGTTCATATGCTGAAAAGACCTAATATTTCTAATTCTTCTCTAATTATGTGTTTATGTGTGCTCGTCTCTTGTGGAACTTTCCATGTATTCTCTGAGTTCATATGCTGAAAAGCCCTAATTTTTCTAGCCCGTCTCAGATTATGTGTGTATGTGTGCTTGTCTTTTGTGGAACTGTCCATGTATTCTCTATGTTCTAAGCTTTAATTTTGTTGCTAGGGATTTTTAATTTGTCTATTGTTTCTGTGATTTTCTTGCTCAGGATTCTCTGATTTCCGTGCCTATTTTTATTTAATAAGCCTGATTATTCATATCTTACCTAATACTCTGATGATTTTGTGCATCTCTTCGAATTTATGGTTTTGTATATGTTTTCTCTAGAGATTTTTACTGATTTTGAATTACTTCCTTATTCGTGGGATCCTTTCCTTAATTAGCACTGGTTCCTTGTGATTTTTATTCTCATACGTGATTCCTTGACTGATCTTTTAGAAATAAATTCTATTCTCCTTTATTTACGCGCATAAACATATTTTCAAATGTTCAGTATATATTTTCCTTACTTGAAACATATTTTGAGCTTGACTCCCTAATTAAAGGGAGTCCAGGTCTCTATTTTATACTGATGTAGTATTATTGCCATAATTATGTTAGACTGGAACTCCTTACCTTACTTCTTTATTCGTTTTCAAAAACTATAAATAATATAGCATACACGAATCACAGAGACACAAGCATTCTCCTTGATCTCTCTCTCTCTCTCTCACTTTCTTACACACTCTCTCTTATTGCATTTTCTTTTATTCCTTTTGTGCTTATACTTATGGTTCTATTGTTTACCCCGTAACTAGTATATCTATCCTGCCTATGTGATTCCCCTTCCCCTTATTTCAGCATGTCTACTGCTTCTCCTATTCGTTTGTTACAATTCTGCCTTACTCCCTTACGCAGTACATTATAAACATGTGTGCATGACCCCTAGCTGCTAAGTAATTCTGAACCCTTTCCCTTAACCTAATGCATGAACATGTTTAACATCCCTCAATCTAATGTTGTTACGCTCCTGGCATGAACATATGTGATAGAATGTGTTGTGATTGTTTAAAACCTGAAGTGATTTATCTGATGTCTGCATGAGTGTAAATATGCTCCTATATGTGAATTACTTATCCCCAATCCCTTTCCCTTGTTTATGTTTGCTTCCCTGAACTATGAGTACTATTCTGATTCTGAGATTGTACTACTCACCTCCTTTCAAAATTGTTTTCAAATACGAGTTAAACTCTCCTATTGTTTACTTTCAAGAACTGATTCTAAATGGATCATTTTCAAATTGTTTCCTCAGCTCAATTCTT
Source organism: Nicotiana knightiana (assembly GCA_005239525.1). Taxonomy (NCBI): domain Eukaryota; kingdom Viridiplantae; phylum Streptophyta; class Magnoliopsida; order Solanales; family Solanaceae; genus Nicotiana; species Nicotiana knightiana. The sequence continues at coordinate 49,529 of ML421228.1, read as the reverse complement.
TTTAAAACTATATCAAGCACTCTCATATACTCTAAGAAAATCTAGGTTATGCCCCTTTAGTATGTGACTACTTTGGACCCTATGAGCTCACTCTGAACTCTGACACACTAAGGTTGGCCCTTCCATACTGCACTTACTCAAACTTGGTTATCACTCTGGGTGTGAGCACTGGCTGGGATCCCTTGAGATCCTTAGGGAAATCTGACACACCTGGATCATATGAAAGGTTGCGAATCAAATGGCAATGAGGCATTCTTGAGATTCTGGGCCTATTAGTAGGCCCACTATAGCATAACTTCTTATTTTCTTTTATACCTTATGTATTATTTGTGCCCAGTGGTGTCACGACTGCAAATCCTAACAGGTCATGATGGCGCCTATCGTGGAACTAGGCTAGTCAACCATCACATCATTACCCACTCGTTATATTAAAATAATTCCAAATTCATTGATAAACAACAACATAGCATAAAACAGTTTATTTAAGTCTTAGCGTCCCAATAATAGTCTAAACAACTCTAAACAAAACCTCCTAAGACTAGAGTCAACATGGTCATATGCATCTACGAAATAAAATAAAATCTACTAATGTCTCAAAATAGTCTAGGAATGAAATGCTAAAACTAAATAAGGAAGGGAAATGGAGAAGCTGTGGATGCTTGACACGTACCTCGAAATCCCGTGAACTTCTGCTACGAGCAAAGACAACTATTACTCCGGGCCGTCACCTGGATCTATGCAAAGAGGCACATGGAGTCTTTATGAGTACTCCAACTCAGTAGTAATGAAAATAAACCACAGTCTGAGAAATATAAAACACACAGCACAAATACACTAATTCCCAAAAACCATTAAAACACCAAGTCACCAAGTAGCACTCTTCAAATACATAAGTTCGAAACCAGTTTCCAGAAATCCTTTGAATACAAGTATAATATCAATATATCTCGGTGAAATCCTCTGTAAAAATCAGTTTGAAAAACAAAGTGAATCATAGTAAAAAAACTCAGTAAAAGTTTCATAAATCTGCCCCTCGGGCCAAAATCATTTCTCGTAACAATTGCCCATCAAGCATTCTCACCATCACTCAATATCAGACCATCAGGCATTCTCACAGTCACTCAGTATCAGCCCATCAGGCATCTTCACAGTCACTCAATATCAGCCCATCAGGCATCCTCGCAATCACTCAGTATAAGCCCCACGGGCATCACTCATTAGGTGCATGCGCTCACTGGGGGTGTGTAAAGACTCCGGAGGGGCTCCTACAGTCCAAGCGCTATAAAAAAGCCACATCATGGCATAAATCACTAACAATATTGGCCAGCAACCACACTCATATCATAACATCCTCACAATATAGGCCCGCAACCTCACTCTGTCAGACACTCTCAACTTGCCCTTCAGGCCAAAATAAGTGTTTCATTTTTAAGAAATTTTATCAAAATACTCTGAGTGTCAAAACACTTATCAAGAAAAGACTGAGTGAAAATCATAACATATCAAGCGAGGAAAAATAGTAAAAACAGCCCCTAAGGGGTAAACAGATCGGCACTAGACCCCAAACATGGCTTACAGCCCAAATCATATCAAAATATATCTATACTATTAGGCATAGGTTTAAAAATCTATTTCACAACTAAATAGTTGCCTAAATAGGGAATATATCCAAAGTTTCAATCTTTGCATTCCAAAACTGGTGAAAGGGTGCAGAGTCCGGTGTTTCATACCCCCAGGGCAGGATTTAAAGACATTACTTACCTCAAACTAGCCCGAGAATCATTCCTCAATACTCTTGCCTCTCGAATCCACTTCTAGATGCTCCAAATCTACCAAGTTCAGATTTTTATCATCAGACTATGCTTAAGGAATAAATTCCAATTGAAAAATACCAGTTTTAGATCAAAACCCGAAATTTGCTAAAACCCGATCCCGGGCCCGCGCCTCAGAACATAGAAAATTTTATACCAATATGTTTTTCATCATCTCACGAGACAGTACATATAAATAACGCTAAAATCAGAGTTTGTTTGACCCCTCAAATCGACCCCTAAAGGTCTCATACTCTCAAGCCCTAACTCCCCCTTTTTCTACTGATTTTCATGAATCAAACACTGAGATTATGCTCCTTAATCAACTATAATCATGTTTTAAGGTTCAAAATACTTACCTCTGTGATGAACACTGATTTTCCCTCTTCAAAAACGCCTCAAAAGCTTCTTCCCGTTCAAAAATGGTGTAAAAAGGGTTAATGGTCGCAGAGGATTTATTTTTATACTTTCTGAACAGTGGTTCCGCACCTGCGGCCATTTAAGCGCACATGCGGACCCACACCTGCAGTCCCAAGTCTGCACCTGGGATGAACCCTCAAAATATCGGCCTCTGCACCTGCGGCCCCTTCTCCGCACCTCAGACTTCGCAGGTGCGAGATCGCATCTCGCACCTGCGATCTTCCACTTGACCTCCCAAAATTCGCATTTGTTGAGCTCTACTCGCTCCTGCGGGCCCGCACCTGTGATCAAACTTTTGCAGGTGCGGAAATCACTGTGATTTCACACCAACACCTTTTTGCTGTAATTTCCAACTCCGAACTTCCCGTTTACCATCCGAAATAAATCTCGAGCCCCTCGGGACCCCAACCAAATATACAAACCTATCATATATGATCATTCAAACTTAGTTGCACCCTCGGAACACTAAAACTAACATCAAAACACCAAAATCACATCGGATTCAAGCCTAAGAACTTTGAAATTTCAAAAATCCACCAATGATGTCGAAACTATTCGAAACAACTCTGATTGTCCTGAAATTTTGCAGACATATCCAAATGACATTGCGAACCTATTCCAACTGTTAGAATTCCATTTTGAGCCTAATAGTCTATTTTCCAGTGACGACCGGAATCACCAAAAACTAACTTTCGCCAATTCAAGCCTGATTCTACACCGGGCATCACAAAATATTCCGAACACACTCATAAACCCCAAATCATCTAACGAAGCTATGCGAGCCGTCAAATATGCATTCCGAGGTCATTTACCAATAAGAGAGAGTTAACTTTTTCCCATTTTAAGGTTATTTTTAAAAGCTAAGTGGCTAAACTCTCACTACAACCATTTCTATTTCAAGGCTACCAACTCTAACACATCAATAACAGTATAACTAATCTATAACAAGTCAATAACAACAATTAAAATGCAAGTTTACGTAACGACAGACTGGGTAATTACATTCTCCCCCTCTTAAACAAACGTTCGTCCTTGAACGAGTGTAGAAACATACCTGGAGTCTCAAACAAGTGACAATATTTTCCCTGCATCTCCCGCTCGGTCTCCCAAGTAGCCTCATCCACTAGCTGACCTCTCCACTGCACCTTTACTGATGCTATATCCTTAGACCTCAACTTTCTGACCTCGCGAGCTAAAATTGCTACTGGAACAACCTCGTATGAAATATTACCCCCGAGCTGAACTGTGCTGAAGTCTAACACATGAGACGGGTCACCAACATATTTCCTGACCATCGACACATGAAATACCGGATGAACACTCGATAGACTCAGTGGCAAGGTAAGTCTATAAGACATCTCCCCAACCTTCTGAAGCACCTCAAAAGGACAAAATAAATCGTGGATCAATCAATACTCGTTTCACGTTAGTGTCATGTATAAGCAAAGATATTTGCAGTGCGTGGTTTTGTGGAACCAATAATCCATCAGCATCAGCATCGCCGAATGAGATGTTGTCAGCCTCCAAAGTCTCACGAGTTTGTTTCTCGTGGGTTACTGTGAACTTGGTCATCCTTCTTGCTGAAGTACAGGTTACGCCATTAACCTCCTCACCTCCATTTATCACGTTCACAGTTCTTTTCGGAGATGGTGGTTTAGGGGGCTCATGCATGTTCTTCATACATGCATGTTTACCTTTCTCACTAAACAATTCTATTAGATAGACTTGTTTTAATAAGTGTTCTACCTCACCTTGTAGTAACCTGCAGTGCGATGTTCTGTGCTTGTGATCGTTGTGGAATTCACACCAGAAGTCTGGGTTCCTTCTATTTAGATTTGATCTCATTTATTTGGGCCATCGAACTTTATCACCCATATTTATTAATACAGAAATTAACTCGGAAGTACTTACATTGAAATTGTAGTCTCCAATTCTTGCATACGTGTTATTACCTTTATTTCGCTCATCTCGATCCTTTCTGGATCTTGATGATGATGTACTTGAATCTCTATATGGTGATTTGTGATTAGGCCGTGTGTTTTCAAATTTTGAACGAGCTTCTCGTCCCCAAGGTCCCATATATGGCTCGTTCCTATTTTTACCCGTTCTCCTTTCTAACTTTGAGTATCTAGAACTTGTCCTGTATTCCGCTTTTTATAGAGCTAAGGTAAACCTCTTAAATTCGTAATTTGGTGTTGTACCTTTTATAAACATCATTCCATGTCATAGTTGGGAATTCTCGCAAACTTTCTTTAAGTCTCCTTGTGGCTTAAGAGCTTTTATTGTTAAAATTACTTGCAAATGCCGTAGCTGCCAAATAGTCAGAAACTCTTGGTAACAACATCCTTTCATGTTGGAACCTGTCTACAAATTCATGAAGCAACTCCGTATTTCCCTGTTTTATTTTGAAATATTTCTTCCATTCTTTTCTCCACTTTTTGTGCACCGTAATGTGCTTTAATGAACGAATCTGCAAGCTCAGCAAAATAATTAGTAGAATTTTTGGGTAAGAGAGAATACCACGTTAATGCTCCTTTGGTGAGTGTCTGTCCAAACTTTTTGACCAACACAAACTCAATCACCTTCTTTGTCAAGTCGCTGCCTTTTACGCATGAGGTGAAATCGGTAACATGGTCATGTGGATTAGTTGTCCCGTCGTATTTTCGTATATCGGGCATTTTAATTTTTTTTTTTGGAATCGACAAAGGTGCTGCACTACTCTCCCATGTTGTTGAAAGTATTGGTCAATATCAATCCCCTTGATGATAGGTGGTACTCCAGGAATTTGCTCGATACGATCGTTTTGTTCCTTCACCTGTTTCTGAAAGGTTAGTATTGAAGACTGCAAATCTGAATTATTAGACACACTTGGTCTTCCTTCAAGTGATTCGTTTTGAGTGCCTCTACTTCCTAAATTAGCTATTCCAGATTGTGGATTTTCTACAATTGCAGTGTTGTTTGGATGAGGCGTAGGAGGTATAGTTTGTATCCCCCTCACGAAATCTTGATGAGCTTCACTCACATATTCAGCAACCGTCTGCTTCACAGTGTCTTGCTCTACTGTTTGCTCATTTGCAATTTGGTCATTGTTGTGAGTTGTAGATCTTGCTAGGGAGTTGTCCCTTGAACCTCATGGGGTTCCCTGAGGCGATGGAACGGGAGTTCTAGTTGCCTGTTGGTTGTTGTCATTGGTATTCGACAAGATTTAATAAAGATGATTTAGGAATGCAACAACAAGGATTATCGGATTGCCAGTAACTGGACCAATTCGTTTAACCTATGAACTAGATGCTTAGTCAAAGCAATTTTAAGAAGTACTCAAGCTTCTAATAACCAAGAAAGTTAACTAAAATGGAAATTATACTTGTAAATAGAAAGAAATAAGATCGCAGAAAAGTAAATATATTTCAATAGTGGTTCAAACGTGTCCATACAAGTGAGATTTTACTCCCTTTTACAGGGAATTTCTTAATATAATGTACACTCTTCTTAATGATTGAGAATTAATGATTAATAATACCATTAATGTAATGTTAGAATAGGTAATCGTAACTATTGCGTGAAGATTCTATAATGTTTGGCTTAATGATTGAAGATCTTTGAATCTACCCTTTATTGTGCCTTGGTTCATTCTGACCGTGTCTCTTCAACTCCTCAATTATACTAGAGCTCTCGCTTCTAATTGTCCCATATCTATATTAATTATTACCTCTTTATCCCATAACTCTTTCTAAATTCTTATCTAGCTATCATATTTCCATTGCTCCATGTAGATTTCTTTGTCATCAGAGATATTACACGTCTCAAGCTTATTTTTTTCCCATACACTTATCATATTCATAACTAATAGATCTTATGAATACCTTAATAATCTCCTTGCAATTTAGGTAGTTGTTCTCTAAACAAATCCAAAGGCTAGGGCATTATCCCCTTTAGACCTCTTTTCCACGCCACGGCTTGTAGTTGAAATCCTTCTAATCTCGTATTTGTTGCTACCTTCTATCATCCAGCCTTTTCGATTATAACTTTGTATGAGCCCCTGACTCTTCTCTTCTCTCCTAGCTTTTAGCCAATCTCTAGGATTCACTTTGTGAACATATACAAAATTATGTAAAGTTTTCCCCCTGTGAGTCGTTAGCTTTACTACATCTAAGTAGGCCATATTATACAAAAATTCTTACTTCGATTTATCAATACCGAGGTCTGCTACTGAACACAAGGTTACTCTTGTTGCTTATACTATATGCATAACGATAAATCCTTTAATGTTCTTCATTACCATTCATCTTAAGATTGATGGCCCAATCTCATCTCGTACATTGCAATTTTTACCCATCCATTATTGATTCGCCTCAATGTTGATCTGTAACCATCTATGATAACTTGTAATTTCTTACGTAATATATTTCCACTTGGGCTTATATTACTTGCATCATGGAATATTTGAAGTGATTTTCTTATCCACCTGGGTGATACGATATTATACTTCCTTAACCGTATTTCACAACATCCCAATGTGATTCACCTTACGTGGGTATTCTAATACTGTCCAATTCATGAGATCCCTTCCTTTTTTCATCAGATCATTACTCAATCGTAGGCCCAAATGTCACCTTGTACGTATCACAATTGCACCCTCATTATTTTACCAGGGCAACATTACATCTCTTCTAAATGCTATTAGTCTTACACTCTTTTGAGTTCATTCACGCTATAGGGAGCTTTGTATAACTTAGAGAACCATCTGCTCTTCCTGTTTTCATGGGCTTAATCCTGAGGACTTATCTATTTTCCTTACCTTCTCACTCGGCCGTTCTTATCCTTACTGATGTCTTCTACAACCTTGTTGATTCACCATACAATACCTTGCGACCTACACATACCTATTTATATTGCTAACTTACTTGCATCATAGATTTCCTTATGTCATTTTTGAACATCAAGCGAGACATCACATTTTCTCTAACTCTTTTTTTCTCTCTAAGTCAGGATTTACGATACCTAGATCATAGGCTGGAAGATATGCTTTTGACGATGCCGCAATTATTCCCGGATATTGAATCTCAGTGCTTCTAGTCTTTTACCTGTTGTATAGACCACTCCCGTCTGACTATACATGATTTCGTACGTTGTTCACCTTTACCTTACCTTCAAATATCGCATCGTATCTTCTATCTCTTTCAAGACCTTCTGTTGAAACCTAATTTTTTCTCAAAATATTTTAAAATTGCATATATAGCTTCAAATCATGTATCAATAATAATTGATATTTTTTCATGATTTTCCTATATTTTTATCAATTTATCAAGCATTTTATTCCCAATAAATAATTATAAAATTGAATTACAACTAATTTCAAAAGCATTTCTTAGTTTCGTTAATTATTTACGGTCCTACTAAGACCAAATTATTTCACAATTAGGCAAATTGGCACCTTTTGGCTATAATTACAATTATAGCCCAATCATATGATTTTATACTATTTTTATCCAGAAACTAATCATTTTTATTTTTAAATACTAAGTAATCATTTTTAATTATTTCCTATGCATGAAAATTCATTTTTATATAATTATCATCTATTTTATAAATTGTTTTATCTAATTTAATCGAGTATTTAACAAATAGCCACTTTCATTTAATTTATAGCCTAATTACATCTAAACCCAACCCAGTTAAAAATGGCCCAAATACCCCAGGCCGAATACCTTATCCACCTGACCCAATACCTGATTTAATCCTAGTCGTTGATCAATTTTGATCAACGATCCCGATCCCCCCTTTCCTAATTTAACCCTAAAGACTACCCATTCCCCCTCTCATTTCCCTCTCCTTCTCTCCGCCGTTAAATCTCTCATCTCTCCCAAAACTAACTCTGCTAACCTAAGCTCGCACCGGCCGTCACTCGCCGGTAACTATGGTGGTCTCACAACCATCCCAGCCCCATGGCTCATTCCTATGTCGGGTACTACTGCCTTGAGGTCCTCAAAGGAACAAAAAGGCGGTTCACTCACCTCCCATGGTTTTCCATGTCATTCTCAGGTTGTTCATGGCCGTCCGAGTAAGATTCTAGCATCTCCGGCTAGAACCTGTGGTTTCTAGGCCGTTTCTCTTTCTCTTTGGATTATCTCTTAGAAACCCTAACTATTAGCTCTTGATTTCTTAGATCTGCAATAGATCTGGGTGTATTCCGAGTAATTCTGTTTCTTTCCTTAAATATTTTCTGATTTTTCTAAAGTGACTCTTTATCTTCAAACTAGGGTTCTTAAACCCCTATTCAAAAATTGTTTTCTTTCTTGTTTTAGTATTATCCTATGATTTTCACTACGTTTAAGCATTTATTTGAGCTTTTCCCCTTTTGTCTGACTTATTCTATTGAAAACCCTAAATTTCTTAGTTTTAATATGGGGTTTCTGAGTTTGTTTTGATAATATGTTTAACTAATCTGTATGTTTGTCATGAACAATCTGTGATTTTGTGATTTCTACCCTATGATTGCTTGTTAGGGTTTCTAACTCCGATTATTCCTTCCTATTATGTTTTATTCCCACAAAATTTGTGGTGATTTTCTCCAATTGGCACTATTTCATAGTTGATTTCCCTATTCTAATTGACTTTTTTACTTTGTTATGATGATTAGGGTTACTGATTTTACTCTATACTGTGATTGCCTCATTTATTTACACCAATTTGTGTTATTTCCTCTCATTAGTACCATCCCCTAATTTGAATCCCTGATTTATGTGATTCTTTTATTATGTTATGTTTTGATACTTTTAGTGTTACCTTCTAATGGAATGTAATGACCCGACCAGTCGTTTTGCGTTCTTGAACCCCGTGCCCCTAAATGAGACTTCCCATATTTGCTTTTACTGATTTATGACTTGCAGGGATGGGTGGTTTGAGGTTTGGAGGAGTTTTGAAGGGTTTAGTAACACTTAGTTCCCTAAGGTTGGCCTTTAAAGACCAAGTCGGTCAACATTTTGAGTAAATGACCTCAGAATTGATATTCAAAGGTTCCGATAGGTTCGTATGATGCTTGGGCGTATGTTCGTATCGAGTTTTGGATGACCCGGAAGCATTTCGGTGCCAAATAGTGAAATAAGAGTTTCCTTAAGTTAAAATTGTGGTTTGGAAGATGTTTTTGTGCTATCGAGGTCCAAACGGAATTCCTAGACCGGGAATAACTTTGAGTAGTATAGCTAGGTTCGACGTAATGAAAGAAAATTCAAGAATTTAAAATTCAAATAATGGTTTATGACTTTCTTACAAAATTTGGTGTCGTTCCGAGTAGTATAACTAGGTTCGACATAATGAAAGAACATTCAAGAACTTAATGTTCTTAAGTTTGATCCTATAGGTTTTGATGTATGATTTTTTGTTTTAGCGTTGTTTTGGGCATTCTGAAGACTCGAGCGAGTCCGTATAATTATTTGGGGCTTGTTGGTATATTTGGATGGGGGTTCGGGTGAGCCCGGATGACAATCGGACATCGTGCAAGGCAAAAAAAAACCTACAAAAGCTGTGGGTGCACCATATCTGGTTCGACCGCACCTGCGGGGGAATTTCTGTAGGTGCGAGACCACATTTATGGTCCATGCCTCGTAGGTGAGACCCTAGGTGAGGTTGCCAAGTTATGCAGGTGCTGATTGTTTTCCGCAGAAGCGGAGCCGCAGGTGCGGACTCTGCCCCGCAGGTGCGAAGCCAGGCCCCCTCCCCCGTTTCAGCAGATGCGAGAATTATCTCCCAGATGCTAGACCGCAGGTGCGAAAAACCTGTAGGCAGTGAAGTTGTTTTAAAAATGGGACTTAGTCATTTTTCACCACTTTCTTCCATATTTGGCGATTTTTAGAGCATGCAAAGGAGATAAATAACCAAGCTACTGTAAGGTAAGTAATTCCCACTACAATTTAGTATAAATCATGGGTTTAGAGTAAAACCTAGGATTTTTACTAAAATGGGAAATTATCGAGAAATTGGTTATGGAATCATACGAAAACTATATAATGTTGATCCTTAGGCTATGGATGAGCGTTTCCTTGAAAATTTCCGGAATTCGTGCATGTGGGCATGGGGGTGAAATTTGGGATTTTTCAATTTAGGTTGCAATAATCATTTAAATAGAGGAATTTCTTACTGTTGAGTATAGATTGATTTATTTATGCAATATTTGATTAGTTTTTAGTCCTTGGGAGACGAATTTGGAGTTTCGGGCGCGTTCTTGACCCGGAAAATAGACTTGACACGACGTGAGTCTCCTTTCTAACCTTGTAAGAGGGAATTGTCCCCATAGGTGATTATAAATAATTTCATGTTTTTATTTGTGGGGGATATGCACGCACGAAGTGACGAGGGTCGGTGCATAGCTGATGTTATGTTATGTCGGGTAGTTTTAGGATTCACAAGAATGCTTTATGTGCCGTATCTATGATCTTAAATGTAATTTAGGTTGCCTAATATCCTTGAATTATTATGTGAGTATCTAGGAGGTTACATTCCGAAATTTATATCATTGAATCCTTTTATGTAAGTACATTCTCTACTAAATTCTTGATTTCATGTTAATTATGTGTATATATACGGGTACCCGCACCGCATGTATGATTCGCGAGCGGGGTAGACCTATTATTATGTCGACCACATCACATGTTCGATTCACGAGCGGGGTAATAGATGCATCGATGGTTTGAGCCGTTCGACCCTTCGGCAGTGCACAATTATTTTCGCGTCGTATTGGCCGCATGTTCACAACATATTATGTGTTTGTTAGTTATTTCGGTGTTCTATGATTTTTTTTATTTGTTGATTATTATGAAAATAAAAGAAGGGGAAATATAGGTAACTTATATGCTAGAGAAATTGGCACGTAAAGGTAATTGTGAATGTTATTTGATGATCGTGTCTTCATTATTATTCATGAGTGATATTCCTGCTTAGCCTTACATTTAAATCATATTATTTTGACCCTAGTAAGTATCAAGTTGACTTCTCGTCACTGCTTCTTCGGGATTAGACTGGATACGCACTGGGTACATATTGTTTATCTACTCATGCTACACTTTTGTACTTAATTGTACAGGTTCTGAGGCAGGTGCATCTGGGTATCAATTTGGAGCTTGTTCCTGATTTAGACCTGGTCAAGACTTCTCGGTGAGCTGCTTTCACTGACGACTTCCAGCAGCGCCTTGGAGTTTTCTTTCTTTTGTCATTTCTCTCTATACTCACTCAGACAGTAGGACATACTTTTACTCTTTTGACATCATTGTACTAGATACCTATAGACTTGTGACACTAGTTCCTGGCACATACATTAGTATACATTGTTTTTGGGTTTGTAATTACTTATTCATGTCTCTTATGGTTATCTCTGTGTAAAAAAATTTCTAAGTTACTAGGTTTCCCTAGTATCTTAAACTCGAATTAATCAAGTAAAGGAAAATGTTTTGGTAAATTAAATGAAACTCACTAGTAAATGGATGTTGGCTTGCCTGACAACGATGTTGGGCGCCATCACGGCCTGGATTAGGATTCGGGTCGTGACATGGAATCCCTGATTCCCTGTGATTGGTACTCTTTATTCTCTACTGATTTCAACCTCTAAATAGTCTCTTGCCTTATTTTGTGGTTAATTATGCTGTCAAATTGATTCTTTGAAATTTTCCTTAATTAAAATTTGTGGAACCTGGCCTGTATTACATGCTTTGTAATATGCTTGTGTCATTTCTAGTCTGTTTTTACTTATGGTTTTGTTTTTCAACTTGCAACCAGTATGTCTACTTTACTGCTTTATCAGCATGCTTCTGAATGTATCCCCTCCCTTAGACTCAGCATGCTTATGAAATGGTATACCCTATCTCTATTGAACCACGTCACATTTTCGATTCGTGAACGGGGTAATAGATTCATCTATGGTTTGATTCATTCGACCCTTCAGCAGTGTACATTTATTTTCGCGTCCTATCGGCCGCACGTTCAAGGCATATTATGTTTTTGTTAGTTTTTTGGGTGTTCTGCGATTTTTGTATCTGTTGATTATTATGAAAAAAGGGGAAAACTAGTTAACTCATATTCTAGAGAAATTGGCACTTAAAGGTAATTGTGAATGTTATTTGATGCTCCTGTCATAATTACTATTTATGACTGCTATTCCTTCTTTGCCTTAAATTTAAATCATATTATTTTGACCCTAGTATGTATAAAGTCGACTTCTCGTCACTACTTCTTCGAGATTAGACTGGATACGCACTGGGTACATATTGTTTATCTACTCATACTACTCTTTTGTACATAATTGTACAGGTTATGAGGCAGGTGCATCTAGGTATCAATTCGGAGCACATTCCTGATTTAGACCTGGTCAAGACTTCTCGGTGAGCTGCTTTCACTGACTACTTCCAGCAACGCCTTGGAGTTTTATTTCTTTTGTCATTTCTGTCTATACTCACTCAGACAGTAGGACATATTTTTACTCTTTTAACATCATTCTAATAGATGCCTGTAGACTTGTGACACTTGTTCCTGGCACATACAGTAGTAGACATTCTTTTGGGTTTGTAATTACTTATGAATGTGTCTTATTGTTATCTCTGTGTAAAAATTTGTCTAAGTTACTAGTTTTCCCTAGTATCTTAAACTCGAATTAATCAAGTAAAGGGAAATGTTTTGGTAAATTAAATGAAGCTCACTAGTAAATGGATGTTCGCTTGCCTGACAACGGTGTTGGGCGCCATCGCGACCTGGATTAGGATTCGGGTCGTGACATGGAATCCCTGATTCCCTGTGATTGGTATACTCTGTTCTCTACTGATTCCAACCTCTAGATAGTCTCTTGCCTTATTTTGTGGTTAATTATGCTGTCAAATTGATTCTTAGACATTTTCCTTAATTAAAATTTGTCGAACCTAGCCTCTATTACATGCTCTATACTATGTTTGTTTCCTTTATGTGTCATGTTCAGTCTTGCATGATTTCATTCCTTATTTATCACTTCTTATTACCGTTTGAATTTTAACTCCTTAATTAAAGGAAGTTCTTGTACTTATTATATTCTAATTGGTATATATTGCTATAATTATTGATGAACTTTGATCTTTACCTTATTTGCTACTTGTTTTCAAACTATAAATGCACTGCTCTTTCATTATCACAAACACATGAACACATTGTTAAAAAACTCTCTCTTACGCAAAAAACTCTCTTATTTTCTCTGGTTACTTGCTCCTTTTCTAAGTCAGCCGGCTGTAAGCCAAGGCTGATTCCTATACTCTATATTTCTTTCCTCTGTGTTTGCTCTATCCTATACTGGTATGTCCTAATTTAAATTTAAGTCTCAAAAACAACATGCTTCTTTGCTACTTCAATTCATCCCATTTCTAGTATGTTTTTACTTATGGTTTTGTTGTTCAACTTGCAACTAGTATGTCTACTTTACTACTTTATCAGCATGCTTCTGAATGTATCCCCTCCCTTAGACTCAGCATGCTTATGAAATGTTATCCCCCTTCTAGTATACCTCAATATGATTCTGCTTCACTTATGTTTCTCTGATTACTGGCATGAACTTTCCGGTGGTAAAATAGTATTTATTTAGTTCTGAACCTATGTGTACCTCTGCCTTCTATGTGCTTACCCTTATATGCTCTATACATGTCACAATTCTCATTACCCTTGTTTGTGGTTCTTTTTTTTTTATGTGTGATGTTGAGCCTGTTTTGATCTTGAGATTGGTATGTTGTTTGTTTTGATTGCCCTACTCTTTTCAAACTATAAACCCCTCTGTTATTTTTTTTATAAATTCATTTTAAACCAGTCTCTTTTCAAAACTGTTTTCCTACTCAAATCCTTTCAAAACTATGTCAAGAACTTCACTTTACTCTTAGACATCTATGTTTTGCCCCTCTAATATGTGACTGCTTAGGGATCCCTATGAGATCCCTCTGAATTCTGATACACTAGAGCTGGACCTTCCACACTACACTTACTCAAAATGGTTATGGAATCCGTGTGTGAGCACTCCCCGGGATGTAACGACTCGGCCGGTCGTTCCGTGAGATTTACCCTGTTTCCCCCATTTCTGCCTTTTTCATATATTGCTAGCCTGTTTTTGTTGTGTTGGGTCAGTTGGTTCGGGTCCGGAGAGGTTATGGTGAGAATTGAGGCATTTGGTCTCTTAAAGTAGCCTAATAGTTGAAAAAGTCAATTGAGAGTTGACTCATTGGTGGACGACCTCGGAATGCGGATATTATGGCACAGATAGCTTTGTTAGGTAATTTGGGACTTAGTAGTGTGTTCGGAATGAAGTTTTGATGTCCGGTGTGGAATTAGGCTTGAATTTTCGAAAGTCATTTTTTTGCGATTTCTGGTGGGCAGTGGAAAATAGGCTATCATGGTCGGAATGGAATTCTGGAAGTTGGACCAGGTTCGTAATGTCATTTTGGATACGTCTGCAAAATTTCAGGTCAATCGGAGGTGTTTTGGTTGGTTTCGCCGTAGTTGGTAAAATTTGGAAGTTTCAAAGTTCATAGGCTTGAATTTGATGTAATTTTTGTGTTTTCGTGTTGTTTTGGTGTTTCGAAGGCTCAACTAAGTTGGAATAATGATATGGGGTGTGTTGGTATGTTTGGTTGGGGCCCCGAGGGGTTCGGGATTGATTTAGGATGGTTGGCGGAGTTTTGAACATGGAAATTTTGCAGCAAATAGCTGCTGGTGTGAATTTCTGGTCATCAGGGGTCTTCAAGTGCTTATTTCAGTGCTATGATAGAGATTTCATACTACTCTCCAGCTATTCAGGGTTCTTCTTCAAGGCAGCAGGCCATGGTACTGAGGGGATGTTATGAGTGCGGGGATCTAGGCCATTATAAGAGGACTCATCCTAGGCTTTGGGGCAAGGCAGTGCAGCAGGGTCACCAGCCCATGGTTCTAGCACCAGCGGCCCGTCCACCCAGAAGTGGAGGAAAGGCCGGTACGGGTCGTCCTAGAGGTGGAGGCCAGACAAAGGGAGCCTAGTCATCTCCTATTTATGCTAGTGGAGGTCAGTCTTTCGATGCTCCTGCCAGATTCGATGTTTTCTCAATGAGACCATATGCAGTAGCCTCAGATGCCGTGATCATAGGTATTATTTCAGTATTTGGTAGAGATGCATCGATATTGTTTGATCCGGGATCCACTTATTCATATGTGTCAGCCTTGTTTGCTCATTTCTTGGACGTTCCTCGTGAGTCTTTGGGTACTCATGTTTATATGTCCACTCCTGTCGGTGATTCTGTGGTTGTGGACCAGATTTATCGATCTTATGTTGTTACATTATAAAGGTTTGAGACCAGAGAGGACCTCATATTGCTTGACATGATTGACTTTGAGGTCATCCTGGGCATGGATTGGCTATCTCCTTATCATGTTGTTCCAGATTGTCATGCCAAGACTATTACTCTAGCCATGCCCGACTTGCCGGGATTAGAGTGGAGAGGTTCCTCAGTTGTTGGCCCTAGGGTTTATCAGACCGAGCGTATCGTCCTGGGGTGCTCCAATGCTATTTGTGAAGAAGAGGGATGGAATTTTGCAAATGTGTATTGATTACCGCTAGTTGAACCGCCCGTTGCCGCGCATAGATAATTTTTTTGACCAAATGCAGGGTGCTCGGGTGTTTTCTAAGATTGACTTGAGATTCGGATACCATCAGCTGAGGATTCGGGACTCGAATTTTCTATAGACTGCCTTTCGTACGAGCTATGGTCATTATGAGTTCCTGGTGATGTCTTTTGACTTAACTAATTCCCTCGCAGCATTTAGGGATCTGATGAACAAGGTGTTCAGGCCAAATATTTATTCTTTTGTCATTGTCTTTATTGATTACATTTTGATTTACTCATGAAGCCTGGGTGTCACGCCCCAAAATCGAGGGACAGGACCGGCGCCTAACTAAATTAACCTGGTCAAGTGAACCTTATTTGCCTTTCCTACCTGACCGGTCGTTTGCGTATTAGGACACCGTTCTCCTAAATGAGATTTCCAGTAGCGGCTTATTATGATTTGTGACATGTGGGGTCGGGTAGTTCGAGATTTGGAAATGTTTAGAGTGCTATAGGAACACTTGGTTCCTTAAGGTTGGCCTGTTTGGCAAAATTTGACTTTGGTCAACATTTTCAGTAAACGACCTCGGAGTTGAGTTCCGACAGTTCCAGTAGCTTCGTATGATGATTTCGGACTTGGGCGTATGTTCGGAATGGGATTTTGATGACCCGGGAGCGTTTCGACGCCCAATATAGAAATAGGAGTTTCCTTAAGTTTGGAATTTGGTTTGGAACGTATTTTTGTGTTATCAAGGTCCGAATGAAATTCCCAGACTGGGAATAGCTTTGCTTTGTCATTTAGGACTTTCCTGCAAAATTTGGTGTCATTCCGAGTAGTATAGGCCGGTCCGGCGCATCGTTATAGAACTCAAGAACTTGAAATTCTTAAGTTATGATTTTAGGGGTTTGGGAGGTGATTTTGAGTTTTGGCGTTGTTTTGAGTGTTACGAAGGCTCGAGCGACTCGGTACTATGATTTGGGACTTGTTGGTATATTTGGATGAGGACTCAGGTTGGCCCAGGTGCCTCTCAGGCACCCAACGGGGCTAAAAACAGCTAATGCAACTGCTGGCTCACCTGAATTGGTGTGACCGTAGGTGCGGTTGCCCAGTCGCAGGTGCGAGATCGCTCTTGCGGTCCCCAGCATCGCAGGTGAGGCCCTCCTTCCTCACAGGTGTGGACCTGGGTCTGCAGGAGCGGATTCACAGGTGCGAGATTCCCTCTGCATGTGTGATCCCCATCCTCCTTAGCCACTTCCACAGGTGCTAGCCTTGGCTCGCAGGTGCGGTCCCTGAGCCGCAGATGCGGAAACACTGTAGGCCAGGCATTGTGTTCATTTAAATACGGGAGTCTTCACTTTCTTCTCATTTTTGCTCAATTGTAAGACCTTGAGAGCTTGGGAAAAATTACTCCACGACCAACCACTATAAGGTAAGTTTATTCCACCCTAAAGTTAGTTTTAATTCATGAATTGCTAGTTAAATTACCTACTAAATTAGTGAAAAATCGAGATTTGGGTAGTAAATTAGGTTCTTGAAAAAAATTGATAAATTACTTAGTTATTGCTATGAATTCAAGTAGAAATCGTATAAAAACGATCCTTAGGCTATGAGTGAGTGATTTCTTCGAGAATTTTCGGGATTCGAGCGTGCGGTCTCGGGGTTGAATTTTGGGAATTTTTCAAGAATGTTGAATTATCGAATAAATAGGATAATTTCCCTACTTTGAGCATGAATTGATATGATTGAACCATATTTGGCTAGTTATGAGTCCTCGAGTGTAGAGTTCAGTGTTTCAGGTGCATCCTTTGTCCGAGAAGTGGATTCGACATGATGTGGGTATTCTTTCTAACCTTGTAAGAGGGAAATGTCCCCATAGGTGATTTGTATGCTATGTGTAATTGTTTTGGGGGCTACGTGCGTACGAGGTGACGAGAGTCCGTGCGTAGCTACTATCCTGCCATGTCGGGTAGTTTTAGGATTCACTAGCATGCTTTATGTGCTTTATATGTATCTTTAGGCATACTTTGAGTTGCTTATTCTCTTGAGCTAGCATGACAATGGTAGAAAGTTGCATCTAAATTTCCAGTTAATTAATCTTTGTTACAAGTATTGCCTCTACTGAGCTTATTGATAAATTTGGTATACATATATATATGAGTTAGCACCCGAGTCGCATGTATGATTAGCGCTTGGGGGAAGCTTTACGATAATTCGATATAATGTGTCAGCACCCGAGTCACATGTATGATTCGCGAGCGGGGGAAGCTTTATGATAATTCTGTATAAATATACTAACACCCGAGTCGCAGGTATGATTCACGAGCGGGGTAAGCTTTACGACCAAGCAAGTGTTTAAGATGTCTCCCTTATGACTCCCGCCGGTTGTCTTATTCCTGTGTGTGAATGACTATTTGGTACTATTTCATGGTTATTGAGTTAACAGAAATTTGGGGGGGGGGGGGGGAAAGAAAGCAGAAATTGTTATTTACTTGGATTTCATGTGCTTTATACGTATTTGCTATTCATTGTCTTACATGCCTACCGTTTTCATTATACACTATTATATTATACTGTTGGACCTTAGTGAGTGCCAAGTGGACCTCTCGTCACTACTTCTTCGAGATTAGACGGGATACTCATTGGGTACATATTTATTTATGTACTCATGTTACAGTACTATACTTAACTGTCCAGGTTCTGAGGCTGGTGCTTCTGGTTATCAGACCGGAGCTAGATATTGACTGTAGCAGACCTGACTTCACGGTGAGCTTCTTCTCCTGACGATTTTCAGTAGCACCATGGAGGTTCTTTTGCTTATGTTTCCGTCTATTTATTTCAGACAGTGGGATTGTATATTCTCCCTTTTGTATATCCAGTTAGTATGCCCATGATACTCATGACACTAGTTCCTGGCACACACATAGTATTTATGTAGATTATGTCCGTACATATATGCATATTTTGGACTCACACCCCATTATCTGTTTAAAACTGGTTGATTACTCCTAGTCGGTTAATAATCTAAGCTTGTAACTTAGTATATATATTGATATGTTAAGGTAAATGGGAAGGAACAGTTGTAGCTTAAATGTTGGCTTGCCTGACCCCGCTGTTGGGCGCCATCACGAACTGAGTTAGGATTCTGGGTCGTGACAATGTGGAATCAGAGCTCTAGGTTCACGTAAGTCTCACTAGTCATGGGCAGGCCTAGTAGAGTTTTGCGGATCGGTGCGGAGACGTCTGTACTTATCTTCAGGAGGCTATAGGGCATTTGGAAACCTCTCTTTATTCATATTCTATCATGCAATCGATGATATACTTAAACTCATTCTTCTATTCTCTCACAGATGGTGAGGACGCGCGCATCCGATGTTCCTGATCCGGGAGATGCGTCTACCCCCGCCGCCCGAGGTCATGGTAGAGGCAGGGGGAGGGAACTTGCCCGAGGTAGGGGACGAGGGCATCCCATAGCTATTCTAGTTGCACCACTAGGGGACCCTATCATAGAGGAGCAGAACGAGGTGCCTCTGGTAGATCCTGCTCCAGCAGACTTCATGACGGCGCCAGGCTTCCAGGAGATTATGGGTCGTATGATGAGATTCATGGACACCAGTTCCCAGACTGGTTTATTTCTAGCAGATCCTGCCACTTCACAGGCGGGATGTGGAGTCCAAAACCCTACCACCCAGACCGCAGGACATGCAGCAGCAACACATCATACCCTGGACCCACTGCCCGTGGGTGGTATCCAGCCTGTAGCAGCAGCATCGGAGCCCAGACCAGGTGTAGATGGCGATCAGCAGAAGATGTTAGACAGATAGACACGATTGCGCCCTCCAGTCTTCGCGGGTGAGCGAGGTGAGGATGCCCAGGACTTCATTGATAGGTGCAGGGACAGACTGCACAACATGGGGATCCTAGCGTCCCATGGAGTGGATTTCACCAAATTTCAGTTAGAGGGCAGAGCTCGCAGGTGGTGGCAGTCTTATATTCTCAGCAGGCCAGCAGATTCTCCTCTTGTCACTTGAGAGTAGTTCACGCAGATGTTCTTGGACAGATATATTGCACCCTTTGAGACGGAAGAGCTACGGGTCAGTTTGAGCGGCTAGAGCAGGGGCAGATGTCCGTGACAGATTATAAGGCCAGATTTTTAGAGCTGTCACGCCATGCACTTATGATATTACCCACTGATGCTAGAGAGTGTGGAGGTTTGTAGCAGGATTGCATCCAGGTACTAGATCCACCATGGCTTGAGAGGTGGAGATGGGTACTCCTTATCAGCTTGTAGCGTAGATTGCTCGTAGGGTTGAGGGTTATCGGTCGAGGAGCAAGGAGCAGGGTCACCAGGACAAGAGGGCTAAGTTCTCAAGATATTTCAGGGATGCCCCAGCTAGGAGTAGAGGTCAGTTTGGGGGTGGTCAGCCCAGCAGGCCTTCATATTCAGCACCTTCACTACCTCCCCGAGGTGTTCCAGTTAGGCCCCAGTTCAGTGCCATGCCGGAGCGTTCCTATCATCCTTCAGCCATTCAGAGTTCACCTAGTGGTTACCAAGTCACCAAAGATCCTCCGGTTCTTATTTCAGTGTTATGCCAGAGGGTTCACATTGCTCTCCGGCCATTCAGGATTCTTCTTCTTCGGGACAGCAGGACATGCCACCTGTGAGATATTACGAGTGCGGGGATTTAGGCCATGTGTGAAGTGCTTATCCCAGGTTTCGGGGCAAGACAGTACAGCAGGGTTATCAGCCTATGAGTTCAGCACCAGCAGGTCGGCCACCTAGAGGTGAAGGACAGGTCGGCAGGGGTCGTCCTAGAGGGGGAGGCCAGTCAGGAAGGGGTCAGTTAGCTCCTGTTCACTCTAGTGGGGCTCAGTCTTCAGGTGCTCCAGCCAGATTCTATGCTATTCTGGACAGATCAGATGTAGTAGCCTCAGACGCCGTGATCATAGATATTATCTCAGTATGTGGTAGAGAGGCTTCAGTATTATTGGATCCAGGATCCACCTACTCATATGGTTCAGCCCTATTTGCTCGTTTTCTGGATGTTTCCCGTGAGTCTTTGGGATCTCCTATATATGTGTCCACTCCTGTGGGCGATTCTGTGGTCGTAGATCAGGTCTATCGGTCTTGTGTGATTACCTTCTTTGGGTTCAAGACTAGAGCGGACCATTTATTGCTCGATATGGTTGATTTTGAGGTTATTGTGGGCATGGATTGGCTATCTCCTTATCATGCCGTGCTGGATTGCCATGGAAAGACAGTTACGCTAGCCATGCCTGAGTCACCTATGCTGGAGTGGAGGGGTTCTTCAGTTAGTGCAGCCAGCTGGGTTATTTCATTCATGAAGGCTCGACATATGGTCGAGAAGGGTTGTCTGGCCTACCTTGCTTATGTGCGGGACACCACCGCTGAGTCCCAGACTATTGATTTAGTGCCAATTGTCCGAGAGTTTGCCGGTGTATTTCCTTCAGACCTTCCAGGCATGCCTCCAGATCGAGATATTAATTTATGCATTGAGTTACCTCCAAATACTCATCCTATATCCATTCCTCTGTACCGTATGGCACCTAAGGAGTTAAAGGAGCAGCTTGAGGAGTTATTAGCTAAGGGGTTTATCAAGCCGAGTGTATCACCATGGGGTGCTCCAGTTCTATTTGTGAAGAAGAAAGATGGATCTATGTGGATGTGTATTGATTACCGCTAGTTGAATAAGGTTACCATTAAGAACAAGTATCCTCTGTCGCGCACCGATGATTTGTTTGACCTGCTACAGGGTGATCGGTTGTTTTCTAAGATTGATTTGAGATGGGGTTATCATTAGTTGAAGATTCGGGCCTCAGATGTTCCGAAGACTGCATTTCATACCAGATATGGTCATTACAAGTTCCTAGTGATTTCCTTCAGCTTGACTAATGCCCCAGCAGCATTCATGGATTTGATGAAGAGGGTATTCAGGCTGTATATTGATTCCTTTGTCATTGTCTTCATTGATGACATCTTGATTTACTCACGGAGCTTGGGTGAGCATGAGCAGCATTTGAGAGTTGTGCTCCAGACGTTGCGAGAATAGAATCAATATGCTAAGTTCTCCAAGCGTGAGTTCTAGTTAGATTCCGTAGCATTCTTGGGGCATGTGGTATCTTGAGAGGGTATCAAGGTTGATCCACGGAAGATTGAAGCAGTTCAGAGTTGGCCGCGTCCTACTTCAGCTATAGAGATCAGGAGATTTTTGGGCCTAGTAGGCTATTATTGCCGGTTTGTGGAGGGATTCTCTTCTATTGCAGCTCCATTGACCAGATTGACTAATAATAATATACCGTTTCAGTGGTCCAACGATTATGAGACGAGCTTTCAGGAGCTCAAGTCAACATTGACCTCAGCACCAGTTCTGACATTGCCTTCCGGTTCTGGGATGTATACTGTGTATTGCGACGCTTCACGCGTTGGGTTGGGATGTTTGTTGATGCAGGATGAGAGAGTTATTTCTTATGCTTCGCGCCAGCTGAAGGTTCATGAGAAGATTTACCTTGTGCACGAATTGGAGTTGGCAGCGATTGTTCATACTTTGAAGATTTGGAGGAACTACTTGTATGGAGTGTCCTGTGAGGTTTGTACAGACCAACGCAGTTTGCAGCACTTATTCAAGTAGAGGGATCTTAAATTGACGCAGCATAGATGGCTTGAGTTGTCGCAGGACTATGATATCACAATTCTCTGTCATCTGGGCAAAGCAAATATGGTAGCAGATGCCTTGAGCAGAAAGGCAGTGAGTATGGGTAGCTTGGCCTTCATTGCAGTAGTGGAGAGACCTCTAGCCTTGGACATTCAGTCCTTGGCTAATCTCCTAGTAAGGTTAGATCTTTCGGAGCCTCGTTGAGTCCTTGTGTGTGTGGTTGCGCAGTCTTCGTTACTGGGGGAGATTAAGGCTCAGTAGTTTGATAATCCATGCTTAGCTGAACTTAGGCAGGCAGTGGTCTAGGTTAGGACCAAAGAGGTTACTATGGGTGAGGATGGTGTTCTGAGACATTAGGGCCGCTTATGTGTTCCTAATGTTGATGGCTTGAGGGAAAGGATTCTAGCACAGGCGCACAGTTCTCGGTATTCTGTTCATCCTAGTGCGACTAAGATGTATCGTGATTTAAAGCAGTATTTATGGTGGAGGCGGATGAAGAAATACATTGTGATGTATGTGACTAGGTTCATGAATTGTCAGCAAGTTAAGTACGAGCATCAGAGGCCAGGAGGCCCTTCTTTAGAATATGCCCATTCCGGAGTGGAAGTGGGAGCGCATCACTATGGACTTCGTGGTTGGGCTGCCTCGCGCTTTGCGGGAGGTTGACGCGGTTTGTGTCATTGTGGATAGATTGACCAAATCGGCGCATTTCATTTCATGTGGCTACTACTTATACTTCTGAGAGGCTAGCCCAAATCTACATTCGGGAGATAGTCTGGTTGCATGGTGTACCGGTATCCATCATATCAGACCGAGGTCATCAGTTCACCTCGTACTTATGGAGAGCATTGCACAGTGGGATGGGCACTCAGATAGACCTTAGCACATCATTTCACCCTCAGACTGATGGCCAGTCGGAGCGTAGAGTTCAGATATTGGAGGATATGCTCAGGGCATGTGTGATTGACTTTGGAGGCAGTGGGACCAGTTCTTGCCTTTGGCCGAGTTCGCGTATAATAATATTTATCAGTCCAGCATCGAGATGGCTCCATTTGAGGCTTTGTATGGTCGGCGGTGCCGTTATGCTGTCGGGCTGTTTGAGCCTGGTGAGGCTAAGTTATATGGCAGTGATCTGGTGAGAGATGCCTTGGAGAGGGTGAAGTTAATTTAGGAGAGGCTCCGTATAGGCCACTCTAGATAGAAGAGTTACGCGGATCAGAGGGCGCGTGATATAGCATTTATGGAGTGAGATAAGGTTCTGCTGAAGGTTTCGCCGATGAAGGGCATTATGAGATTCGGGAGGAAGGGCAAGCTGAGCCCAAGGTTTATAGGCCCTTTCGAGGTGTTGAGGGATCGGAGAGGTTGCTTATGAGCTAGCTCTACCTCCCAGTTTATCAGGAGATCATCTGGTCTTTCATGTATCCATGCTCCGGAGATATCATGCCGACTTTTCTCACGTGGTTGATTTCAGCACCATTCAGTTGGATGAGAAGTTTGGCTACGAGGAGGAGCCAGTTGCTATTATTGATAGGCAGGACCGCCAGTTGAGGTCCAAGAGAGTTTCTGCCGTGAAGGTCCTGTGGAGGGGCCAACCAGTTGAGGAGGCGTCTTGGAGGTCCGAGGAGGACATGCGGAGCAAATATCCACATCTTTTAAGCACTTCAGGTGATTCTAGACCCGTCCGAGGACGAACATTGTTTAAGAGGGGGAGAATTTAACGACCCGACCTGTCGTTTTGTGTATAACGAGCCCGTTCCCCTAAATGAGATTTCCAGTAGCGGCTTATTATGATTTATGACCTGCGGGGTCGGGTTGTTCGGCATTCGGAAATGTTTAGAATGTTATAGGAACGAAGGCTCGGGTGGGTCCAGGTCCCTCTCGGGCACCCAACGTGGCTAAAAACTAGCTAATGCAACTGTTGGTGCACATGAATTGGTGTGACCACAGGTGCGGTTTCCTAGTCGCAGGTGCGGGACCGCAGCATCGCAGGTGCGGCCACCAGGTGAGGCCCTATTTTCTCGCAGGTGCGATCCCCAGCCTCCTTATCCACTTCCGCAGGTGCGAGACCGCAGGTGCGAGACCGCAGGTGCGAGACCCTTAGCCGCAGGTGCGGTCCCTTAGCCGCAGGTGCAAAAACACTGTAAGCCAGGCAGTGTGTTCATTTAAATACGGGAGTCTTCACTTTCTTCTCATTTTTCCTCCATTGTAAGACTTTAAAGCTTGGGAAAAATTACTCAAAGACCAACCATTGTAAGGTAAGTTAATTCCACCCTAAAGTTAGTTTTAATTCATTAATTTCTAGTTAAATTACCTACTAAATTAATGAAAAATCGAGATTTGGGTAGTAAATTAGGTTCTTGAAGAAAATTTATAAATTACTCAGTTAGTTCTATGAATTCAAGTAGAAATCGTATATTAGCGATCCTTAGGCTATGAGCGACTGATTCCTACGAGAATTTTCGGGATTCGAGCGTGCGGGCCTGGGGTTGAATTTTGGGAATTTTTCAAGAATTTTGAATTATCGAATAAATAGGATAATTTCCCTACTTTGAGCATGAATTGATATGATTGTACCATATTTGGCTAGTTGTGAGTCCTCGAGTGTAGAGTTCGGAGTTTCGGGCGCATCCTTGGTTCGAGAGGTGGATTCAACACGAGGTGAGTCTCCTTTCTACCCTTGTAAAAGGGAAATGTCCCCATAGGTGATTTGTATGCTATGTGTAATTGTTTTGGGGGCTACGTGCGCACGAGGTGACGAGAGTCCGTGCGTAGCTACTATCCTGCCATGTCGGGTAGTTTTAGGATTCACTAGCATGCTTTATGTGCCTTATATGTATCTTTACGCGTACTTTGAGTTGCTTATTCTCTTAAGCTAGCATGACAATGGTAGAAAGGTGCATCTGAATTTCCAGTTAATTAATCTCTGTTGCAAGTATTGCCTCTACTGAGCTTATTGGTAAATTTGGTATATATATATATATATATGTGAGTCAGTACTCGAGTCTCATGTATGATTCGCGATCGGGGGAAGCTTTACGATAATTCGATATAGTGTGTCAGCACCCGAGTCGAAGGTATGATTTGCGAGCGGGGGAAGCTTTATGATAATTCTGTTTAAATATACTAGCACCCGAGTGGCATATATGATTCGCGAGCGCGGGAAGATTTATGATAATTCTGTATATATATACTAGAACCCGAGTCGCATATATGATTCACGAGCGGGGGAAGCTTTACGACCAAGCAAGTGTTTAAGAAGTCTCCCTTTCTTGCCGTTTGTCTTATTCCTGTGTGTGCATGACTATTTGGTACTGTTTCATGGTTATTGACTTGACAGAAATT
This sequence comes from Nicotiana knightiana, assembly GCA_005239525.1. Classification (NCBI taxonomy): domain Eukaryota; kingdom Viridiplantae; phylum Streptophyta; class Magnoliopsida; order Solanales; family Solanaceae; genus Nicotiana; species Nicotiana knightiana. Next base: position 23,716 of record ML421228.1, on the reverse strand, counting down.
GGGGGGAAAAGAAAGAAAAAATTGTTATTTACTTTCAGTATTTAGTTGGATTTCCTGTGCTTTATACGTATTTGATGTTCATTGTCTTACATGCCTACCATTTTCATTATACACGGTTATATTATACTGTTGGACCTTTGTGAGTGTCAAGTCGACCTCTCGTCACTACTTCTTCGAGATTAGACGGGATACTCACTGGGTACATATTTTTTTTATGTACCCATGCTACACTTTTGTACTTAATTGTACAAGTTCTGAGGCTGGTGCATCTGGTTATCGGATCGGAGCTAGATATTGACTGTAGCAGACCTGACTTCACGGTGAGCTGCTTCTCCTGACGATTCTCGGCAACACCATGGAGTTTCTTTATCTTATGTTCCCGTCTATTTATTTCAGACAGTGGGATCGTATATTCTATCTTTTGTATACCCAGTTAGTATGCCCATGATACTCGTGACACTGGTTCCTGGCACACACGTAGTATTTATGTTGATTATGTCCGTACATATATGCATATTTTTGACTCACACCCCATTATAAAACTGGTTGATTACTCGTAATCGGTTAATAATCTAAGCTTGTAACTTAGTATATATATTAATATGTTAAGGTAAATGGGAATGAACAGTAGTAGCTTAAATGTTGGCTTGCCTGACCCGGCTGTTTGGGGCCATCACAACCTGAGTTAGGATTCTGGGTAGTGACATCATACATTACTTATATGAAATAGCAAGCGACAATCAAAACGTGTATTCACAACATAAAGTCCACTCTTCCTCTTTTAACGTTTCAACATTAGATATTTCCATAACATACATAATAAATACAACATTACCGATACGGGACCACGATTACGAGTAAGTACAACAACTACCCAAAATATATTTACAACCCACATAATGTTTATGGAGCCTCTAAGAGTACGAAGAAGTGTACATGGACTTGCCGGCAAAAAGGCGGCTTTAACTCAAAAGAAACAACATATACCAAGAAAGTCAACATGAACTACACACGGCCTGGAGAGGAAGTGGGGCTCACCAGAACTGCCGGAAGGAAGGGGGAAAGCACCACTATCGGCGATCGGCGCTACCTGCTACAGAACCACCTACATCCATATAAAAGTTGTAGCGCCCCCCAGCAAAAGGGACGTTAGTACCATTGAATAGTACTAGTATGTATGAACAAACCTACTCTAGATAGGATAAACATCAACCGCCACAGACACAAATAGAGACATCATACGACGATTCACCGAAGCAAGGGAAAACACAACAAAGAATTAGCACATCCCTCATCCTATTCTTCCCTCTTTTGGTTAATGTTCTTTTATGTTTATCTTGTTGTTATAATTACTGATCCACCCTATCGTTGTCACACAGAGTCCGATCTCTACCCGACCGGCTAAGCCATCCTATGTGAGACCCGTATAATCATCATATCTCATAGCACCACAGTGGCATGTTCACACGGAGTCCGGTCTCTACCCGATCGGCTAGGCCATCTCAACTGAAACAGTGAGCCTAAAATCATCATCATATCACAATTTTATGCCTCCATGTGTACGACATGGAGTCCGATTTGGGCCCGATCGGATAGGCCATCTCATCCTAGGACATTCTCATGTCGATTCATACATATTTTGGGTAACTTTTATGATTTTCCATCTTTTGATTCCCATCACACATCATTTCATTCTTTGTCTCATCTTTCATATCATTAGAATCTCTTGGTTCATATTTCATGTCAATCCAATCCTTTATTCATTTTTCATAACAACCCAATACATTGATTCATGTTTCATATCAATCCAACCTCTTGATTCATATTTCAAATCATTCCAATCTCTCTATTCACATTTCATATCAATCCAACCTTACACATTTACCACACCATCACATAAGAGGATCGCGCACATAGTGAAAGAGGGAAACATGATAATCACAATTTATACACTCAAATAGCATAACAACATGGTAGTAACATGGAACAACATAGAAGTGAGAATTTCTCAATTAGAAACATAGAACACATAAATTTGATAGATAATCAACAAGAGAATCATACCCGAAAAGTGTACACAAAAGGGTTTATCCTAAGAGGATTAGAGTTAGCCATACATACCTCGTGTCGTGATTTTTCCTTAATTTCTATCACAAATCACCAGACCTTCTAGCACCCTCAATATAATTCACAATGTGACACATTTAAACTTAGGATTAGGAATCACGAACATGCCTTGAACTCATTTGGGCATTTTATCAAACACCATGTGTTCCTTTAGATTTCATAACCCCTTTTTAGTGGAAGATTACTCCAACCTACTTCCCTTTACTAGATTATGGTAAATTAATTACATGCATGCAAGACTCTTAACCCCATCTCCAAGAACTAAACTATGTGTGTTTCATTTCAACTAGAATCTGAGAATTAAGGGTAGTAGGGTGGATGCTTACCTCTTATGGTGAAGAAGATGAGGTCTTACTCGATCAATTCCAGGCCTGAGTGACGATGGAGAATCAAACTGGTGAAGGTAGGGACATTCTCTCTCAAGAACTCACTCTTGCTTCTCTCTAATTTACCATATTATAGTTAAAAATGAAGGGGATGGGTGTTTTATTAGGTCGGGGGTCGGGTTTTAAAATTAAAGGATTAGAAGCCCAAAGCAGGTTTGCGGTCCGGAATGCGATCGCATTCTGGTTATGCGGTCCACAAACCTACCGCATAATTGGCCCTCAGCTGGGCCAAAAAGAGAACCAGACTGTCCAGTTATGCGGCAACTATTTGGTCTGCATACCTGTTATGCGATCTCATAGTGCTCCGCATAACTCTCTTCGCAAAAATATAGGGACAAGAATGCGACAACTATGCAGCCTGCATTCATGAAATGTGATCGCATTTTACGCTGTATAGCTGTCATCAAAATGGACAGCAGACTGTCCAAGTATGCGACCATTATGCGGTCCGAATACCTGTTCTGCGATCGCATAGTAGACCGTAGATCCGCACAAATATGAGAAATCAAATCCTCTAATTCATGGGGTACTTTTCACTAAAAAATGGTCCGATTTAAGAATTCCTACAGTTATATCAACATGAGGACCTAACTGGGCATCATTTTTAGTTAATAAATTTTACGGGTCTTTAGACTGTGAGAGCACGATCAGCATTTGAGAGTTGTGCTCCAGACTTTGCGAGAACAGAAACTATATGCTAAGTTCTCCAAGTGTGAGTTCTGGTTGGATTTTATGGCATTCTTGGGACATGTGGTATCCAGAGAGGGTACCAAGGTTGATCCTAAGAACATTGAGGCAGTTTAGAGTTGGCCACGCCCTACTTCAGCTACAGAGATCATGAGTTTCTTGGGTCTAGCGGGTTATTATTGCCGATTTGTGGAGGGTTTTTCATCCATTGCAGCTCCTATGACTTGATTGAATCGATGGTCTGACGAGTGTGAGGCGAGCTTATAGAAGCTCAAGACAGCATTGACCTCAGCACTAGTTCTAGTATTGCCTTCCAGTTCTAGGATGTATACAGTTTATTGTGACGCTTCACATGTTGGCTTGGAATCTGTGTTGATGTAGGAGGGTGAGTTTTTGCATATTCTTCATGTCAGCTAAAGGTTCATGAGAAAATTACCATGTGCACGATTTGGAGTTGGCGGCGATTGTTCATGCTCTTAAGATTTGGAGGCACTACTTGTACTGGGTTCCTTGTGAGGTTTATACAGACCACCGCAGCTTGCAACACTTGTTCAAGCAGAGGGATCATAATTCGAGGTAATATAGGTGGCTTTAGTTGCTGAAGGATTATGACATCACCATTCCTTATCATCCGGGTTAGGCAAATGTGGTAGTAGATGCCTTGAGCAGGAAGGCGGAGTGTATGGGTAGCTTAGCTTATATTTCAGCAGAGGAGAGACCTCTAGCTTTGGACATTCAGTCCTTGGCTAATCGCCTGGTGATTTGGACCTTTCAGAGCCCCGCCGAGTTCTTACACGTGTGGTTGCTCAGTCTTCATTATTGGGGGAGATTAAGGCCGGGCAGTTTGATGATCCGCGCTTGGCAAAACTACGGGAGACTTTGGTACAGGGTGGTGCCAAAGAGGTTTCTATTGGCGAGGATGGTGTTCTGAGACTTCGGGGTCGTTTATGTGTCCTTAATGTTGATGGCCTGAGGGAGAGGATTCTAGAGGAAGCTCATAGTTCACGGTATTCTATTCATCTTGGTGCTACGAAGATGTATCGTGACTTGAGGTAGCATATATTGTGGAGGCGGATGAAGAAGGACATAGTGGAGTATGTGGCTAGATGTCTGAATTGCCAGCAGGTTAAGCATGAGAAACAGAGACCAGGGGGCCTACTTCAGCAGATGCCTATACGTAAGTGGAAATGGGAGCACATCACTATGGACTTCGTAGTTGGGTTTCCTCGGACCTTGCGGAACTTTGACGAGGTTTGGGTTATTGTGGATAAGTTGACCAAGTCGGCGCATTTCATTCCAGTAGCTACTACTTATACTTCTGAGTGGTTGGCCCAGATCAACATTCGGGAGATAGTTCGGTTGCACGGTGTGCCTGTGTCCATTATTTCAAATCGAGGTCCTCAGTTCACCTCGCACTTATGGAGAGCATTACAGAGTGAGTTGGGAACCCGGGTACAGCTCAGCACAAAATTTCACCCCCCAGACCGACGGGCAGTCAGAGCGGACAGTTCAGATATTGGAGGACATGCTCAGGGCGTGTGTGATCGACTTCGGAGGACAGTAGGACAAAATCTTTCCTTTGGCTGAGTTTTATTATAATAATATTTATCAGTCCAACATTGATATGGCTCAATTTTAGGCTTTGTATGGTAGGCGATTCCGTTCTCCCATCGGGTAGGTTAAGCCTGGCGAGGCTAGGTTATATGGCACCGACCTGGTGAAGGATGCTTTGGAGAAAATAAAGTTTATTCGGGAGGGGCTTCCTACAGCACATTCCATAGAAGAGTTACGCGGATCAGAAGGCGCGTGATGTATCATTTATGGAGGGGAGAAGGTTCTGTTGAAAGTCTCGCCGATGAAGGGTATTATGAGGTTTGGGAAGAAGAGCAAGTTGAGCCCGAGGTTTATAGGTCCATTCGAGGTGTTGAGGCAAGTTGGAGAGGTTGCTTCTGAGCTTTCTTTACCTCCCAGTTTATCAGGGGTTCATCCGGTCTTTCATGTGTCCATGCTCCAAATATACCACGCCGACTTCTCTAACGTGGTAGATTTCAGCACCATTCAGCTAGATGAGAGGTTGGGCTACGAGGAGAAGCTAGTTGCTATTATTGACAGACAAGATTGCTAGTTAAGGTCCAAGGGAGTTTCCACCGTAAAGGTCCAGTGGAGGGGCCAACCAGTCAAGGAGGGACTTGGGAGTTCGAGGAGGACATGCGAAGCAGATATCCACACTTATTCAGCACTCCGGGTATGATTCTAGACCCATTCGAGGATGAACATTTGTTTAAGAGGTGGAGAATGTATCGAACCGACCAGTCATTTTATGTTCTAGAACTCCGTGCCCCTAAATGATACTTCCCGTAGTTTCTTTCACTGATTTATGACTTGAGGGGACGGGTGGTTCGAGGTTTGGAGGAGTTTTGATTGGTTTAGGAACACTTAGTTCCCTAGGGTTGGCTTTTAAAGGACAAGTTTGACTTCAGTCAAAATTTTGAGTAAACGACCTCGGAATCGAGATTCGAAGGTTCCGATAGGTTCTTATGATGATTTCGGACTTGGGCGTATGTTCGGAACGGGTTTTGGATAACCCGAGAGCATTTCGGCGCCAAATAGTGAAATAAGAGTTTCCATAAGTTCAAATTGTGGTTTGGAACATGTGTTTGTGTTATCCAGGTCCAAACGGAATTCCGTGGCCAGGAATAGTTCTGTCATGTCATTTATGACTTGCTTGCAAAATTTGGTTTCATTCTGAGTAGTATAGGTAGGTTCGGCGTAATGAAAGAGAATTCAAGAACTTAAAGTTCTTAAGTTTGATCCTATAGGTTTTGAGGTATGATTTTTAGTTTTAGCATTGTTTTGGGTGTTCTGAAGGCTCGAGCGAGTCCGTATTATGATTTGGGACTTGTTAGTATATTTGGAGGGGGCTCGGGTGGGCCCGCATGCAATTCGGACATCACGCGAGGCCAAAAACCAGCTAGAAAAGCTGCCGGCGCACCATATCTTTTGCGACCGCACCTGAGGAGGAATTTACGCAGGTGCGAGACCGCTTCTGCTGTCCATGCCTCATAGGTGCGATCCTAGGTGAGGTTTCCAAGTTCCGTAGGTGTGGACGTTTTTCCGCAGAAGCGGAGCCTCATGTGCGGACTCCGCTTCGTAGGTGCGAAGCCAAGCCCCTCCCTCGTTTCCACAGATGCAAGACCGCAGATGCGGTCCTCGAGCCACAGCTGCGAAAAACATGTGGGCAGTGAAGTTGTTTCAAAAACGGGACTTAGTCATTTTCACCACTTTCTTCTATCTTCGGCGATTTTTAGAGCATGCAAAGGAGATAAATGACCAAGCTACTGTAAGGTAAGTAATTCCCACTACAATTTAGCTTAAATACTGGAATTCTTAGGTAGATTAACACCCTAAATTAGTATAAATAATGAGTGTAGAGTAAAACCTAGGTTTTTGATAAAAATGGGAAATTACCGAGAAATTGGTTATGGAATCATAAAAAAACTATATAATGTTGATCCTTAGGCTATGGGTGTGTTTCGTTCAAAAATTTCCGGAATCCGAGCATGGGGGCCCGGGGGTGAATTTTTGAATATTTCAATTTAGGTTGAAATAATCATTAAAATAGGGGAATATCATACTTTTGAGTATAGATTGATTTGTTTATGCAATATTTGAGTAGTTTCGAGTCCTTGGGAGACGAATTAGGAGTTTTGGGCGCGTTCTTGACCTGGGAAGTAGACTTGACACGAAGTGAGTTTCCTTGCTAACCTTGTAAGAGGTAATTGTCCCCATAGGTGATTATAAATAATTGCATGTTTTTATTTGCAGGGGCTACGCACGCACGAAGTGACGAAAGTCCGCGCGTAGCTGCTGTTATGTTATGTCAGGTAGTTTTAGGATTCACAAGAATGCTTTATGTGTCGTATCTGTGATCTTAAATGTAATTTAGGTTGCCTAATATCCTTGAATTAATATGTGAGTGTCTAGGAGGTTACATTCTGAAATTTATATCATTGAATCCTTTTCTGTAAGTACATTCTCTACTAAATTCCTGATTTCCTGTTAATTATGTGTATGTATACGGGTACCCGCGCCGCATGTATGATTCTCGAGCGGGGTAGACCTATTATTATGTCGTCCACATCACATGTTCGATTCATGAGCGGGGTAATAGATGCATCTATGGTTTGAGCTGTTCGACCCTTCGGCAGTGCACAATTATTTTCGCGTCGTATTGGCCGCATGCTCACGGCATATTATGTGTTTGTTACTTATTTCGGTGTTCTATGATTTTTGTATTTGTTGATTATTATGAAAATAAAAAGAAGGGGAAAACTAGGTAACGTATATGCTAGAAAATTGGCACGTAAAGGTAATTGTGATTGTTATTTGATGCTCATGTCTTCATTATTATTCATAAGTGCTATTCTTGCTTAGCCTTACATTTAAATCATATTATTTTGACCCTAGTAAGTATCAAGTTGACTTCGTGTCACTGCTTCTTCGAGATTAGACTGGATACGTACTGGGTACATATTGTTTATCTTACTCATGCTACACTTTTGTACTTAATTATACAGGTTCTGAGGCAGGTGCATCTAGGTATTAATCTGGAGCTTGTTCCTGATTTAGACCTGGTCAAGACTTCTCAGTGAGCTGCTTTCACTGATGACTTCCAGCAGCGCCTTGGAGTTTTCTTTCTTTTGTCATTTCTGTCTATAATCACTCAGACAGTAGGACATACTTTTACTCTTTTGACATCATTCTACTAGATGCCTATAGACTTGTGACACTAGTTCCTGGCACATATATTAGTATACATTGTTTTGGGTTTGTAATTACTTATTCATGTCTCTTATAGTTATCTCTATGTAAAAATTTGTCTAAGTTACTAGTTTTCCCTAGTGTCCCAAACTCGAATTAATCAAGTAAAGGAAAATGTTTTCGTAAATTAAATGAAACTCACTAGTAAATGGATGTTGGCTTGCCTGACAACGGTGTTGGGTGCCATCGTGACCAGTATTAGGATCTGGTCGTGACATGGAATCCTTGATTCCCTGTGATTGGTATACTCTATTCACTACTGATTTCAACCTCTAAATAGTCTGTTGCCTTATTTTGTGGTTAATTATGCTGTCAAATTGATTCTTTGACATTTTCCTTAATTAAAATTTGTGGAAACTAGCCTCTATTACATGCTCTGTACTATGCTTGTGCCATTTCTAGTCTGTTTTTACTTATGGTTTTGTTGTTCAACTTGCAACCATTGTGTCTACTTTACTGCTTTATCAGCATGCTTCTTAATGTATCCCCTCCCTTACACTCAGCATGCTTATGAAATGTTATACCCTATCTCTATTGAACCACGTCACATGTTCGATTCGTGAACGGGGTAATAGGTGCATCTATGGTTTGATCCGTTCAACCCTTCGGCAGTGCACATTTATTTTCGCATCGTATCGGCCGCAGGTTCAAGGCATATTATGTTTTTGTTAGTTGTTTGGGTGTTCTGTGATTTTCGTATCTGTTGATTATTATGAAAAAAAGGGGGAAAACTAGGTAACTCATATGCTAGAGAAATTGGCACTTAAAGGTAATTGTGAATGTTATTTGATGCTCCTGTCATCATTATTAATGATGACTGCTATTCCTTCTTTGCCTTAAATTTAAATCATATTATTTTGACCCTAGCAAGTATCAAGTCGACTTCTCGTCACTACTTCTTCGAGATTAGACTGGATACACACTGGGTACATATTGTTTATGTACTCATGCTACGCTTTTGTACATAATTGTACAGGTTATGAAGCAGGAGCATCTAGGTATCAATTCGGAGCTCGTTCCTGATTTAGACCTGGTCAAGACTTCTCGGTGAGCTGCTTTCACTGACGACTTCCAGCAGCGCCTTGGAGTTTTATTTATTTTGTCATTTCTGTCTATACTCACTCAGACAGTAGGACATACTTTTACCCGTTTGACATCATTCTACTAGATGCCTGTAGACTTGTGACACTTGTTCCTGGCACATACATTATTAGACATTCTTTTGGGTTTGTAATTACTTATGAATGTCTCTTATTCTTATCTCTGTGTAAAAATTTGTCTAAGTTACTAGTTTTCCCTAGTGTCTTAAACTCGAATTAATCAAGTAAAGGAAAAGGTTTTGGTAAATTAAATGAAACTCACTAGTAAATGGATGTTGGCTTGCCTGACAACGGTGTTGGGCGCCATTGCAACCTGGATTAGGATTCGGGTCGTGACATGGATTCCCTGATTCCCTGTGATTGGTATACTCCATTCTCTACTGATTTCAACCACTAAATAGTCTCTTGCCTTATTTTGTGGTTAATTATTCTTTCAAATTAATTCTTAGACATTTTCCTTAATTAAAATTTGTCGAACCTAGCCTCTATTACATGCTCTATACTATGTTTGTTTCCTTTATGTGTCATGTTCAGTCTTGCATGATTTCATTCCTTATTTATCACTACTTATTACCGTTTGAATTTTAACTCCTTAATTAAAGGAAGTCCTTGTACAAATTATATTCTAATTGGTATATATTGATATAATTATTGATGAACTTTGATATTTACCTTATTTGCTACCTGTTTTCAAACTATAAATGCACTGCTCTTTCATTAGCACAAACAAATGAACACATTGTTCAAAAACTCTCTCTTACGCAAAAAACTCTACTATTTTCTCTGGTTACTTGCTCCTTTTCTAAGTCAGCCGGCTGTAAGCCAAGGCTGATTCCTATACTCTATATTTCTTTCCTCTGTGTTTGCTCTATCCTATACTAGTATGTCCTGAATTAAATTTAAGTCTCAAAAACAACATGCTTCTTTGCTACTTCAATTCATCCCATTTCTAGTATGTTTTTACTTATGGTTTTGTTGTTCAACTTGCAACTAGTATGTCTACTTTATTGCTTTATCAACATGCTTTTGAATGTATCCCCTCCCTTAGACCCAGCATGCTTATGAAATGTTATCCCCCTAAAGTATACCTCAATATGATTCTGCTTCACTTATGTTTCTCCGATTACTAGCATGAACTTTCCGGTGGTAAAACAGTATGTACTTAGTTCTGAACCTATGTGTACCTCTGCCTTCTATGTTCTTTCCCTTATATACTCTATACATGTCCAAATTCCCATAACCCTTGTTTGTGGTTGCTGAACTTGTCTTGTTTCTTTTTTTTTTATGTGTGATGTTGAGCCTGTTTTGATCTTGAGATTGGTATGTTGTTTGTTTTGATTGCCCTGCTCTTTTCAAACTGTAAACTCCTCTATTATTTTTTTTATAAATTCATTTAAACCAATCTCTTTTCAAAACTGTTTTCCTACTCAAATCCTTTCAAAACTATGATAAGCACTCTCACTCTACTCTTAGACATCTATGTTCTGCCCCTCTAATATGTGACTGCTTAGGGATCCCTATGAGATCCCTCTGAATTCTGATACGCTAGACCTGGACCTTCCACACTACACTTACTCAACAATGGTTATGGAATCCGTGTGTGAGCACTGCTCGGAATGTTACGACTCAGCCGGTCGTTCTGTGAGATTTACTCTGTTTCCCCCATTTCTGCATTTGTCATATATTGCTAGCATGTTTTTGTTGTGTTGGGTCAGTTGGTTCGAGTCCGGAGAGGTTATGGTGAGAATTGAGGCATTTGGTCTCTTAAAGTACCTTAATAGTTGAAAAAGTCAACTGAGTGTCGACTTATTCGTGAACGACCTCGAAATACAGAAATTATGGATCGGATAGCTTCGTTCGGTGATTTGGAACTTAGGAGTGTGTTCGGAATGAAGTTTTGATGTCCGGTGTAGAATTAGGCTTGAATTGGCGAAAGTTAGTTTTTCGTGATTTTCGGTCGGCAGTGGAAAATAGGCTATCGGGGTTGGAATGGAATTCCGGAAGTTGCAGCAGGTTCGTAATGTCATTTTGGATATGTCTGCAAAATTTCAAGTCAATCGGAGGTGGTTTGGTTGGTTTTGGCCTAGTTGGCGAAATTTGGAAGTTTCAAAGTTCATAGGCTTGAATTTGATGTAATTTTGGTGTTTTCGTATTGTTTTTGGTGTTTAGAAGGCTCGACTAAGTTGGAATAATGCTATGGGGTGTGTTTGTACGTTTGGTTGGGGCCTCGAGGGGCTCGGGATTGATTTAGGATGGTTGGCGGAGTTTTTAACATGGAAATTTTGCAGCAAATAGTTGTTGGTGTGAGTTTCTGGTGTTGGCCGCACCTGCGGAAGGATAGCCGCAGGTGCAATGTCGCAAGTGCGAAAGGAGGCTTTTCAGGGGAATTCCTCAGGTGCGAATAGATGGCCGCACCTACGAAGCCGCAAGTGCGGAGGATTGGCCGCAGGTGCAAAAATTGGTCTGTTAGTGAGATTCCGCAGGTGCGCACCTTGGGCCGCAAGTGCGATTAAGTGTCCGCAAGTGCAGAATGGCTGGGTAGAACAGTATAAAAAGGGTCCTCCGTGAAATTTGTTTCATTCCACCATTTTTGCATGCAGGAGGATCTCTTGTGAAGGCAAATTGAAGAGGAAATTCGTGGTTCTTTAGTGAAGGTAAGTTCTCGGGTTATTAACATCGTTTCTATGCTATTTTGATTCGGATTATGCTTGTAAATTGGAGGATTTAATTAGGAAAAGGTTGGGAAGAATGGGTGGAGAACTAAAAATTTCTTTCAATGATTTGAGTGAGAAATTGTTGTCCGATTTTAGTGTTTTCGGTATGTGTGGAATCGTGGGAGGACGAGGTTTCTAGTGGTGTAAAATTTATCAAATTTTGAGACATGGGCCCGGGGCTCGGGTTCGGCCGAATTTCGAGATTCTTGTATAATTTGATAGTTTTCGATTGGATTGTGTTCCTTTGGTTTATATTAATGATATTAAATTGGTTTTGGCTAGATTCGGAGCAATCGGGAGCCAATTCGAGGGGCAAGAGCATAGCGGACTAGTGTTGTGGCCCAGTAGAGGTAAGTAATGGTTATAAATTTTTTCCTGAGGATATGGAACCCCTAACTACATATTTCTCACTGATTTTAGAATGGCGTACATGTCGGATGACGAGTATGTGGCAACCACTGATTTTTGGATTGGAATAGGTCCTCTCCGGGGCAACTAATGAGTTGCATGTTTTACTCAAAACCTTATGTTAAATTATGTTCTAAAGATTGTTGAAATATTTGGGCTATAAGCCGTGCTTGGGGCCTCGTGTTGATCTGTTTAGACCCCTTGGGGGCTTTTTACTGATGTTTTTCCTCACTATTTGTTGATGGTTTCATTCAGCCACATTGTGCTTACTGTTTTCGAAACGTAGCCTGATTTACACTACTTTGAGATTTAAACATGATGTTTTGGGTCGAGTGCCCTATTTTACTGATTCGCCCGAGGGGCCTTTTGAGTGGTTCTGCTGAGTGAGGCCGAGGGCCTAATTCTGAGGATATGATACGCCACGAGGTGTCTTGATATTAGCACTTGGGTTGAAGGAGCCCTCTAGAGTCTGCACACACCCCAGTGAGTGCACCGAGTGCCGAGTGACGAGTGATTGGGAGGCATGAGTGACTGTGAGGTGTTGAGCGACTGATTATGCGTGACTGTGAGGCATGCCCGAGGGGCTGATTATGATACATGTTTGTGCCCGAGGGGCTACTTATGATTTTACTACTTTCACTCTGAACTTATGAAATATGTTTTGCCCGAGGGGCCTCTATATGATTCATTTCATTTTTATACTAAATCTTTCGGTTTGGAGGTGTTGATAATAATCATTTTTCTGAGGTTGGTTTTGTGGCATGATGATTTCATATATCTATGTTTACACTATTGGAAAGTAAGGCTGTTTATATTGTAATTTGATGACATTGATTTTATGTGTTTCCTTGTCGCTTAGACTTGATTTATTTTCATTATTATTGAGTTGGCATACTCACATTACTCCCTGAATCCCTGTGTGCAGATTCAGGTGCAGATACCAAGCATTAGCCATTTATTCCATGCGGACCCAGATTGCGGGATATAGAGGTAGTTTTTCAGTGTCCGCAGCATCTCTGTTTTCCCTTCTTGTTTTATCTAGCTATTTATTCGGAGGTTTTGTAATATAATAGTATATCCTTGGCTTATTTTCCTTCGATGCTCATGACATGTTGGCTCTGGGTTTTGGGGTTGGTGGCACTATTTATTGGCCTACTTTATTTAGTAAACTCTGTATATTTTATGAAATGCTTGAAATTGGACTGGGATTTTGAAAGAAATTGTAAATGTGTGGTTATTGGCTGGCCTAGTTCCACGATAGGCTCCATCACGGGCAGTCTTGATTTTGGGGTCGTGACAGTTTGGTATCAGAGCCTAGGTTACATAGGACTCAACGGTCATGAGCAGGTTTAGTAGAGTCTTGCAAATCGGTACGGAGACGTCTGTACTTATCTTCGAGAGGCTACCGACCTTTTAGGAAACATTTCTATCTTTCTTGAACTCTCTCGTGCTAATCTATTGATTCTTGAAATCTTAACTTACGTTGTTTCATTCTCTCACAGATGGTGAGGACATGCAATACCGATCAGAGTGACCATTCACCGGCTAGACCAGCGAGAGGTCGAGGTCGTAGTAGAGGTAGAGGGCCAGCCTGCGCATCAGCCGAGGCAGTACCACAGAATCCCCCTATCGATCAGGATCAGGTTCCTGCCGATGGTGTTCCAGCGGGACAAGCTCAGGCACCAGTAGTGCCTCTGGTTATTCCTGGTCTTCAGGAGACCCTGTCTTAGATATTGATAGTATGCACTAGTTTGGCTCAGGAAGTCGCCTTGTCTTCTACTGCCACCACAGCTCAGGCCGGGGGAGGCAATCAGACTCCAGCTGCCCGGGCACCTGAGCAGGTTGCACCGGGTATTCAGTCACCGGGAGCAGCTCTAGCTCAGCCAGTCGCTCCAGTCCAGGATTATGTGGTCCCTGCTATGCCTGGGGACGAGTAGCGCAGGTTGGAGAGGTTCAGCACACTTCAACCTCCGACTTTCAGCGGTACAGAAGGCGAGGATGCCCAGGGGTTTCTAGATAAGTGCCAGAGGATACTGCGTACTGCGGGTATTTTGGAGACCGGTGGGATCTCATTTGTTACATTTCAGTTTGCGGGTGCTGCCTTTACTTTGTGGGAGTAATTCGAGAGGCGTAGGCCGGTTGGTTCAGCACCTCTCACCTGGCAGCAGTTCTCCACGATCTTTTTGGAGAAGTATGTTCCTCAGTCCCACAGAGAGGAGCAGCGTAGGCAGTTTGAGCAGCTGCGCCAGGGAGAGTTATCAGTTACTCAGTACGAGATGAGGTTTTCCGAGTTGGCTAGGCATGCTTCCGAGATTGTCCCTACTGATAGAGAGAGGGTGAGGAGATTTGTAGATGGTCTTTCTTATCAGCTCCGGCTATTTATGACTCGGGAGAGAGTATTGGGTGCTTCATTCGAGTAGGTTGTTGACATAGCTCGAGATATTGAGTCTGTTCACTGCTAGGAGAAGAAGGACAGAGAGGCCAAGAGGCCTCGTGGTTTGGGCAATTCTAGTGGTGCTCCCTTCAGGGGGCAGTTTCAGCAGGGTAGGGGCCGTTTATTCAGGCCTCCTCAGTCTGGCCGCCCAGCATATAATGGTGCATATTCGGGGCATGGTCCCCGTGGTTCTCAGTCAGGTCGTACTTCATTTGGTGCCCTCCCAGCTCAGATTGCAGCTCGAGCACCTCCAGTTCATGTTTCTTCTATGCATGAGTCTTCTAGTGATCGGGTGCTAGGAGTTTCTATCAGTCACCGCCTCCAGCTCCAGGGAGTTTCTTTGAGTGTGGAGAGTTCGGGCACGTGTGGATACAGTGTCTCCGCCGTCTCGGTGGTTCTTCTAAGAAGAGGGGTCAGCCTTCGACTTGAGCTCCAGTCACTACACCACCCGCCCAGGCAGCCAGGGGTGGTAGTCATTCAGCCAGAGGCCACCCTAAAGGGGGAGGTCGAGCAGGGGGAGGTGAGGCTCACATGTATGCATTTCCAGCCAGACCAGATGCTATGGCCTCAGATGCCGTGATCGCAGGGATTGTCTCAGTCTGTTGCCGAGATGCCTTGGCTTATTTGACCCTGGTTCATGTTTTCTCAATGTGCCCCGTGAGTCTCTAGTCACCTCTGTTCATGTGTCGACTCCGGTGGGCGATACTATTGTTGTGGACCGTGTGAATTGGTTGTGCATGATATCGATTGGGGGTCTGGAGCCCCAAGTAGACCTACTGTTACTTAGCATGTTAGATTTTGATGTGATATTGGGCATGGATTAGTTATCTCCGTGTCATGATGTACTTGATTGTCCCTACTGATAGAGAGAGGGTGAGGAGATTTGTAGATGGTCTTTCTTATCAACTCCGGCTATTTATGACTCGGGAGAGAGTATTGGGTGCTTCATTCGAGTAGGTTGTTGACATAGCTCGAGATATTGAGCCTGTTCACTGCTAGGAGAAGAAGGAGAGGGAGGCCAAGAGGCCTCGTGGTTCGGGCAGTTCTAGTGGTGCTCCCTTCAGGGGGCAGTTTCAGCAGGGTAGGGGCCGTTTATTCAGGCCTCCTCAGTCTAGCCTCCCAGCATATAGTAGTGCATCTTTGGGGCATAGTCCCCGTGGTTCTCAGTCAGGTCGTACTTCATTTGGTGCCCTCCCAGCTCAGATTGCAGCTCGAGCACCTCCAGTTCATGTTTCTTCTATGCATGAGTCTTCTAGTGGCCGTTCGGGTGCTAGAAGTTTCTATCAGTCCCCGCCTCCAGCTCCAGGGAGTTTCTTTGAGTGTGGAGAGTTCGGGCACCTGTGGATGCAGTGTCTCCGCCGTCTCGGTGGTTCTTCTAAGAAGAGGGGTCAGCCCTCGACTTCAGCTCCAGTCACTGCACCACCCGCCCAGGCAGTCAGGGGTGGTAGTCATTCAGCCAGAGGCCACCCTAAAGGGGGAGGTCGAGCAGGGGGAGGTGAGGCTCACATGTATGCATTTCCAGCCAGGCCAGATGTTATGGCCTCATATGCCGTGATCGCAGGTATTGACTCAGTCTGTTGCCGAGATGCCTTGGCTTATTTGACCCTGGTTCTACATATTCCTACGTTTCTTTATAGTTTGCCATTTTTCTCAATGTGCCCCGTGATTCTCTAGTCACCTCTGTTCATGTGTCGACTCCGGTGTGCGATACTATTGTTGTGGACCGTGTGAATCGGTCGTGCATGATATCTATTGTGGGTCTGGAGCCCCAAGTAGACCTACTGTTACTTAGCATGTAAGATTTTGATGTGATATTGGGCATGGATTGGTTATCTCCGTGTCATGATGTTCTTGATTGTCCCTACTGATAGAGAGAGGGTGAGGAGATTTGTAGATGGTCTTTCTTATCAGCTCCGGCTATTTATGACTCGGGAGAGAGTATTGGGTGCTTCATTTGAGTAGGTTGTTGACATAGCTCGAGATATTGAGTCTGTTCACTGCTAGGAGAATAAGGAGAGGGAGGCCTAGAGGCCTCATGGTTCGGGCAGTTCTAGTGGTGCTCCCTTCAGGGGGCAGTTTCAGCAGGGTAGGGGCCGTTTATTCAAGCCTCCTTAGTCTGGCCGCCCAGCATATAGTGGTGCATCTTCGGAGCATGGTCCCCGTGGTTCTTAGTCAGGTCGTACTTCATTTGGTGCCCTCCCAGCTCAGATTTCCGCTCGAGCACCTCCAGTTCATGTTTCTTCTATGCATGAGTCTTCTAGTAGCCGTTCTGGTGCTAGGAGTTTCTATCAGTCCCCGCCTCCAGCTCCAGGGAGTTTCTTTGAGTGTGGAGAGTTCGGGCACGTGTGGATGCAGTGTCTCCGCCGTCTCGGTGGTTCTTCTAAGAAGAGGGGTTAGCCCTCGACTTCAGCTCCAGTCACTACACAACCCGCCCAGGCAGCCAGGGGTGGTAGTCATTCAGCCAGAGGCCACCCTAAAGGGGGAGGTCGAGCAGGGGGAGGTGAGGCTCACATGTATGCATTTCCAGCCAGGCCAGATGCTATGGCCTCAGATGCCTTGATCGCAGGTATTGTCTCAGTCTGTTTCCGAGATGTCTTGGCTTATTTGACCCTGGTTCTACATATTCCTACATTTCTTTATAGTTTGCCTGTTTTCTCAATGTGCCCCGTGAGTCTCTAGTCACCTCTGTTCATGTGTCGACTCCGGTGGGCGATACTATTGTTGTGGACCGTGTGAATCGGTCGTGCATGATATCTATTGGGGGTCTGGAAGCCCAAGTAGACCTACTGTTACTTAGCATGTTAGATTTTGATGTGATATTGGGCATGGATTGGTTATCTCCGTGTCATGATGTTCTTGATTGTCACGCTAAGACCGTGACCTTAACTATGCCAGGGTGTCCGAGGGTTGAGTAGAGAGGTTCTTCCGAGTATATGCATAGCAGGGTGATTTCCTACCTGAAGGCTCAACGCATGGTTGTGAAAGCATGTTTATCTTATTTGGCCTTTGTGAGGGATGTCAGTGGTGATACTCCCACTATTGATTCAGTTCCTGTGGTCCGTGACTTTTCAGATGTGTTTCCTGCAGACCTGCCAGGCATGCCACCTGACTGGATATTGATATTGGTATTGACTTGGTGTCAGGCACCTAGCCTATTTCTATTCCACCTTATCGTATGACACCAGCAGAACTAAAGGAATTGAAGGAGCAGCTTCAGGAACTCCTGGATAAGGGGTTCATTCGGCCTAGTGTGTCACCTTGGGGTGCACCGGTGTTGTTCGTGAAGAATAGGATGGGTCCATGTGTATGTGTATTGATTATCGGCAGCTGAACAGGGTTACAGTGAAGAATCGGTATCCCTTGCCCCGCATTGATGATTTGTTTGACCAGCTTTAGGGAGTCAGAGTGTTTTCCAAGATTGACTTGAGATCTGGGTATCATCTGTTGAAGATTCGGGATTCTGACATTCCGAAGACTGCTTTTAGGACCAGATATGGTCATTATGAGTTCTTGGTTATGTCATTTGGGTTGACCAATGCCCCAGCTGCGTTTATGCAATTGATGAACAGCGTGTTTCAGCCTTACCTTGATTCCTTCGTCATTGTGTTGATTGATGACATCCTGGTTTATTCTCATAGTCAGGAAGAGCATGCTCAGCATGTGATAGTTGTGTTACAGAGGTTGAGGGAGGAGAAGATTTATGCAAAATTCTCCAAATGTGACTTTTGGCTTGGTTCGGTAGCTTTCTTAGGGCACGTGGTGTCTAGTGAGGGTATTCAGATTGATCTGAAGAAGATAGAGGCGGTGCAGAGTTGGCCCAGACCGTCCTCAGCTATAGAGATTAGGAGTTTCCTTGAGTTGGAGGGATATTACCGTCACTTTGTGGAGGGATTCTCTTCTATTGCTTCGCCATTGACGAGATTGATCCAGAAGGGTGCTCCATTCAGATGGTCTGATGAGTGTGAGGAGACCTTTCAGAAGTTCAAGTCAGCATTAACTATAGATCCGGTACTAGTTTTGCCTGCTGGTTTGGGTTCTAACACAGTTTGTTGTGATGCTTCTAGAGTTGGTTTGGGAGCGGTATTGATGCAGGACGGTAGGGTGATTGCCTACGCGTCTAGATAGTTGAAGGTGCACGAGAAGAATTATCCAGTGCATGATCTTGAGTTAGCTGCCATTGTTCATGCCTTGAAGATTTTGCGGCATTATTTGTATAGAGTGCAGTGTGAGATTTTCACTGATCGTCGTAGTTGGCAGTATCTGCTGAGGCAAAAGGACTTGAATTTGATCCAGAGTGTATGGTTAGAACTTCTCAAGCATTATGACCTCACTATCTTATATCATCCGAGGAAGGCCAATGTATTGGACGATGCCTTGAGTCGCAGAGCAGAGAGTTTGGGGAGTCTAGCCTACCTTCCAGTAGCAGAGCGACCATTAGCCCTTGATGTTCAGGCCTTAGCGGGTCAGTTGGTGAGATTGGATCTATCAGAGCCCCCGCGGGTGTTGGCTTGTGTAGCCTCCATGTCTTCTATTTACGATCAGATTAGAGCATGCCAGTATGATGATCCATATTTGCTTGTTCTTTAGGACAGGGTCCGTCGCGGTGATGCCAGGGATGTGGTTATTGGTAATGATGGGGTCATGAGGATGCAGGGCCGGATTTGCGTGCCCAGTGTAGATGGGCTTCAATATTTGATACTAGCAGAGGCTCATAGTTCGCGGTATTCCATCCATCTGGGTGCCGTGAAGATGTATAAGGATTTGAGGCAGCATTATTGGTGGAGGAGGATGAAGAAGGATAATGTGGAGTTTGTGGCTCGGTGTCTCAACTGTCAGCAGGTGAAGTATGAGCACCTGAGACCAGGTGGATTGCTTCAGAGATTTGATATTCCAGAGTGGAAGTGGGAGCGGATCACCATGGACTTCGTAGTTAGACTCCCATGAACTTCGAGGAGGTTTGATGCTATATGGGTTATTATGGATCGGCTGACCAAGTCCGCGCACTTTATTCCTGTTGGTACTACTTATTCTTCGGAGAGGTTAGTTGAGATTTATATCAGGGAGATTATCCGATTGCATGGGGTTCTAGTTTCTATCATTTCTGACAGAGGCACTCAGTTCACATCTCAGTTTTAGAGAACCGTGTAGAGAAAGTTGGGTACTCAGGTCGAGTTCAGCACAGTGTTTCATCCTCAGACCGATGGGCAATCGGAGCGTACCATTCAGATTTTGGAGGATATGTTGCGTGCTTGTGTGATTGACTTTGGTGGTTCATAGGACCAGTTTCTGACACTGGGGAGTTTGCATATAATAATAGCTATCATTCGAGTATCCAGATGGCTCCGTATGAGGCTTTATATGGTAGGAGGTGCAGATCTCTAGTTGGTTGCTTTGAGCCGGGCCAGGCTAGACTATTGAGCACAAACTTGGTTCAGGATGCGTTGAGTAAGGCGAAGTTGATTTAGGAGCGGTTTTGCACGGCGCAGTCTAGGTAGAAGAGTATGTGGACCATAGGGTCCGAGATATGTCTTTCATGGTTGGGGATAAGGTGTTGCTAAAGGTGTCTCCCATGAAGGGTGTTATGAGATTCGGGAAGAGGGGGAAGCTGAGTCCCAAGTTCATTGGTCCATTCGAGGTGCTTCAGAGGGTTGGGGAGGTGGCTTATAGGCTTGATATGCCTCCCAGTTTATCGAGTATTCATCCAGTATTCCATGTTTCGATGCTCCGGAAGTATGTTTGTGACCCATCCCATGTTTTGGACTTCAGCACGATTCAGATCGAGGGTGATATGTCATATAAGGTAGAGCCAGTGCCTATTTTGGGTCGACAGGTCTGGAAGCTGAGGTCTAAGGATATAGTTTTAGTGAAGGTTTAGTGGAGCGGGCAGCCGGTGGAGGATGCCACCTGGGAGACTAAGCGGGAGATGCGGGACAGATATCCTCACTTATTCTAGACTACAGGTATGTTTCAAGACCCGTTCGAGGCCGAACGTTTGTTTAGGAAGGGGAGGATGTAACGACCCGGCCGGTCATTCCGTGAGATTTACCCCGTTTCCCCAATTTCTGCATTTTTCATATATTGCTAGCCGGTTTTGTTGTGTTGGGTCAGTTGGTTTGGGTCCGGAGTAGTTATGGTGAGAATTTAGGCATGTGGTCTCTTAAAGTAGCCTAATAGTTGAAAAAGTCAACTAAGAGTTGACTTATTGGTGAACGACCTCGGAATACAGATTTTATGGTTCGGATAGCTTCATTAGGTGATTTGGGAATTAGGAGTGTGTTCGGAATGAAGTTTTGATGTCCGGTGTAGAATTAGGATTCAATTGGCGAAAGTTAGTTTTTGGCGATTTCCAGTCGGCAGTGGAAAATAGGCTATTTGGGTCGGAATGGAATTTGGAAGTTGGAGCAGGTTCGTAATGTCATTTTGGATATGTCTGCAAAATTTCAAGTCAATCGGAGGTGTTCTTGGTTGGTTTCGGCGTAGCTGGAGAAATTTGGAAGTTTCAAAGTTCATAGGCTTGAATTTGATGTAATTTTTGTGTTTTCATGTTGTTTTAAGTGTTTCGAAGGCTTGAATAAGTTGGAATAATGCTATGGGGTATGTTGGTATGTTTAGTTGGGGCCCCGAGGGGCTCGGGATTGATTTCGGATGGTTGTCGTAGTTTTGAACTTGGAAATTTGCAGCAAATAGCTGCTGGTATGAGTTTTTGGTGTTGGCCGCACCTGCGGAATGGTAGCCGCAGGTGCGATGTTGTAGGTTTGAAAATCCATGCGCAGGTGCTAAAGGAGGCTTTGTAGGGGAATTCCGCAGGTGCGAAGAGATGGTTGCACCTGCGAAGCCGCAGGTGCGGACGATTGGCCGAAGGTACGAAAATTGATCCGTTAGTGGGATTCCGCAGGTGCGGGTCCGTAGGTGCAGAATGGCTGGGCAGAGAAGTACAAAAAGAGGCCTCCATGAAATTTGTTTCATTCCACCATTTTTGCATGCGGGAGGAGCTCTTGTGAAGGCAAATGGAAGAGGGAATTTTTGGTTCTTCACTGAAGGTAAGTTCTCAGGTTATTAACATCGTTTCTATGCTATTTTGATTCGGATTAGTGATCACGCTCAACTATGTCTTCTATAAAGACTAAACGGGCGTTGCAAATATAAATCTGGGGTATTAAGCCCAAAGTCGATCCCACGAGGAATTGAACGTATCAATCGAGTTTATTAAATACTAAACTGGTGTTTAATAAAGTTTCTCAAGATATGTTGAATATCAAGTTGTGTTGTTTAACTAATTCTACTCACAAAATAATCAACTAGTAATTAATCTACAAATTTAATGTAAACAATAATATTAAAGGTCTAAGGTTATGGTTTCCCCCGTTGGTGAATTCTTTCTCCGATATTTCTTATAGCTTAATTAAGCGTCTCTATCAATCATGAACTCTCTATCTACCATAAATCTCTCTCGAGTAATTATGATAATTTACTAGACGCACTCTCTCAAGTTACGCTAGCTAGATCGCAATACAGTTCACTTTAGATTGCACCCGAGGTATCGTTATCTCTAATCCAACCTCTAAACCCTCGGTTATGACTTTCGTCTATACTCTAGGAGTGGTGTTGTTCAAACAATTACCTAAATATGCACTCTCTCTCAAGCAGATACATACTAAATAGGCACAGCTAATTGATGGCCATTCAATTAACTACAATAAGAACACAGTTGAACAAATAGAGAATAATCAACCAAAATATACTAATATCAAAAGAAATTCATACCCAACGGGTTCTACCAAAACCTTAGATTAAAAACTTAGCTACTCATGTTTAAACAAAACAAAACTACAAACAATTTATAATTGAAATATAAAGTAAGAAATACTAGATTGTAGAAATCGTGTTCTTGCTCTTCAATGGAATTTTCTTCTTGTCTACTGTTAATCCACGAAAATCCTCCTTTAATTGTGTTTTAGGAGTCTATTTATAGGTTTAGGGTGAACCCTAACCGTGTAGGAGACTTCTATTTCAACCGGGAAACATTTAACTCGTCAAACTCGGAATTGGGCGAAACTGGGGACCCCTGGCGTTTGGGCTCTAACGCCCCCCTAACGCCAGGGGGGGCTGGCGTTATGGCCCTAACGCCCCCCTAACGCCAGGGGGGCAGGCTTTATGGGGTAAACGCCCCCCTAACGCCAGGGGGGGCCTGGCTTAAGGGGGCAAACGCCCGGCTATCGCCCGGGCATCTCCTTTTGCGTATTTTCGACGTACTTGCATCCCTTTAGCTCCGTTTCCATTTCCAATCCACCTAGACATGAAATAAACTCCATTAAGCACATAACAAGTGTAATT